>JASSUY010013826.1:0-38406 GCA_032466535.1 Forpus xanthops
AAACCCATTATGTGCTTGTAGAACCTGGCAACAAATGTTAAATCTAAACTCAGTATACTTTATCATAATTTTTATAATCTGATCGTAAGGACACTAAATGTAGTAAGAAAGCCAGAGCTGAGGCATTCACTGATTTCAGATGCTTCAGGCAGTTATACCTCCATTTTACACTATAACCTAAAAGTACAAGATAAAGACAACATTACTTAAAATAAAATCCCTTGTTATTAAGACGAACAGTATTCTCTCACTTGACAGAAAACAGAAATGAAAATAATTAAACACTTTTAAAATACAACTGTTAATAAAAGTAAAAATATTTTTTCTATATTTAGTGACAAGATACTATTAAGCTCTTTTTAATTAAAGAATTCTGCTATTGTGTTCTTGGAAAGGTATTTTACCACAATAAACTAATTAAAATATAACCAGATTTATATTTAATAAAAGCCCCTTAGGCAATTGTGTCAGTGCAGGTTAGCTGAAGGTTAAAGCAATCCCCTTTCATTGCAGTGGTCAGATGCATGGTTCACCTCGCCCAATGAGACTCACTGAGGTTACAACAACAAAAGATGGTAAACTGAAGTAATAGCTTAGAGGGCTCTGAAAAATATAACATCTGCCTTTAGCACAAGACACTATTTCTATTGTTTTCATATTACAGGGTTCTTTTCTTCCTCTGAATACAGAGCTCAAGAAGATGCAAAATCCCCCCTCATGAAGAATGTTTTTAAGTAACTGAGGAAGAAAACAGTGTATCAAAATAGTACTATTATTCATCTCATCACAGTTATACATTTATGCTTTTGTTTGCTTGAATTATAAGAGCATTATATTAACACTTCCTAGAAAATTCTCACATAAATGTTAGTATTTAAAATAGTTCTTCATGCATTTTTTTTATATGGCTCTTCTACATTTTAAAATAAAGTTGGTTTTCCTTCGGCTTCAAAGATTTCATGTTACAGTGTAAGATCCTGCAGACCTCACTGCTCAGGGAATATATGAAAGGATATTCAATGCCGGCATGCTAACGAATCTGGCTTTTCCAGGCAGTCTGTCAGTCTCTACTATCTGGAAATGTACTTGACAAGTTTAGCACACATCCTTCTTTAAGAAGAATTTTGCTCTCACTGTTTAGATCAATTTCATTTTTAGAAGATATGTTGGTCCTATACCTCCCTCAGAAAAGGAAAGTGATGTCCCAGATAAGTATGCACCAGAATATCCCAGTGAAAAATGGTATGCTCTTCCAGGAAAGAAAACAGGAACTGGCACAGCAGTTGCTTTCTGCAGAAATACAACTGTTCTCTTTATACGGATATTTCATTCTGAATAATATGCATTAGCCAAATAAGAAAAAATATTTACCAAAAAATCGTAAACACATTAGGTATACATGATAAAAATGAAGATAGTATGGGAAGGCTTATGAGAGTGACTCTTCAAGGGGGGGGGCAATACTTGGCTATCCTCAGCATGTCAGGTATGCTTATGGATGCTTTGCAACCACTGTTAAACCAAGTAGTTGCCTACTAACTTTGCTTCAAAAAGCTCCCACTGCGAAAAATTCCCTGGCTAGAAATTAAATTAGTGCTCCTATTTGCTCTTGCATGACTCTGTAATGGGTTTCACCCCTTGTAGAACTTAAATCCACTAATTAACAGAAGTTGATTTCTTCCCGAGTCCAGAGTACAAGATTTTTTTCCAATTTTTATCCTGGGTAAAATCCTACTAATACTGCTTAGTAAATGTGCAGAAAACCCGATATGCTTCTACAGTTTGTTGAGTACCTGCGCCATATACTTTAGACGCTCCTAGCGGCTCAAGAGGAGGCTGAAAGTCTGAAGCAATGCATTAAAAGAGCCTTTAAAAAATACCTTTGTAGTGGCCCAACGTACATTATCAGTATGTAGCATGGTTTTCTTTTAGTAAATACACTAAAATTGGATAGACACTTAAAACTGCCACCAATTTAACACTCGGCTCCTTGCCTGGCATAAGTGGAATTTATATTTCTCAGCATATTGTTAATTAAAATGTACATTCAGAGGCAAAGACAGGCTGGATTTTTTTTTTTTAATTAATGCCATTTAGATAAATGGAATTAAACAAATAATGAAAGCATGATGCTTCTTCCTTTGGAAAAAGCATAGATAATAATTCATAATAAAATTAATTAGAATAAAGCCTTGATTGAAATAAAATGCAGGAGAAAAAATTATCCCAGTGCTTCCCAAGCACTTCCGGTTCTCAAGCAGCAGAAGACAATAAAAAAAGGCATCTAAAGCTAGTCAAAAAGGTGGCCTTTCTAAGCAAGATAAAAGCTTAAGATATCGAAACTTGTGGAGTCCAAAAGTCGATCTTAATCAGAATGTTTAGCTTTGACATCTTTTTTTCATATGCATATTAGTGTATGCCTTAACTTGTTTGAAGAGAAACCAATAATATGTATAATAAGCTTTCTACTGTGCTTTGCTATGGAAACAAGGCATGTGTGATCTCACCCCCTGACTTTCTGTATTTTCTCAGATAATTTTTAACTTGTTGGATGATTTCTCCTAATTAGGGGGGGAGTGGGGGGAGGGGAAGAGGTGATGCCAAAAGTAATTAATTTCCTGCAGTTTGTACAAACCAGGTAAAGAACTGTGTGGGTCTCGGCTGCATGGGATGTACAGGAGTGCAAACACCCTCCTGTTCAAGACCAGAGGGCCAGGACAGCATGGGACATGTGATGGGGACAGACTCCAGTGCAGCCACAGTGGGAGCTCTCACATTCCCCCGGCTCACCCATGATACAAGGCCAGACTTCACACAGCCATCTGCATAACTCCTAGCTACTTTCCAAGGCAGCTCATTCACTCTTTTATAACAACATTGTAGTTTTAAAGACATCTTTAGTAGAATATGCTAGAAAAATGCCTTCAGAAATGACATTAATATTCAAGATCATGATTTCAGTTTTTCATTTTTTTCCTGCCTCTTATCTTTTCTTATTTAGGGCTGCAATGGTTGTTGTGGATGGTAATAACGTTTTTCAAGCCTCTACAGAACAATATTGACCTGTTGTTGATCAACGCATCACCACTGGATAACAATTCGGCGCGGTTTTCCCCTCCAGCTTCCAGCATTCATTCGTTTCAGGTTCATTTTACCTGAAGGAAGAGACTGCTTCTAAAGCAACCCAACCTGGACTGCACTAGCCAAGGAAACCAAAGCGAAACCAAGACGCTCTTAACCACAAACAGGATTCCTGTTTGGATAAGTAACACCAGAATAAAATTGCAGCCTTCAGATAACTGTGCCTGCTTGCTAATTCCCTGATGAGTTAAAGGTAAAGCACTCCAAAGGTAATGAGACTTAGTTTGATTGGAAAATGTTTCATTATAAGAACAAATGAATCACTTGTCCACACCCAGAATCTCCATCCCCTTCCCCCGGTTTAACTGTACAGAAACATTAAAATGTAACAGCAGGGAATTCAGCCAGGTTTCATCTCCCCCACTAACTGCAAAAACCTCCATACACACATTAAGATTTCTATAAAAATCCCCAAGTTCCAAGTAAGAGAACTAAAGACTTCCTTATTTCAAGCAAAAGTTAGATGCTCTTATTTTAACCTTTGTTCATGCTCGTACTTCCAGGCATGAAGTGCTACTAAAGCACGCTACACTTGGCATCTCTTATTACTGAAGCAGAAGGCAATGTAATCTTGTGAGAAAGTGTAATAATGCGGTATTCATTTTGCTTCTGTGGCTGGAAGCCAACTCTATATTAATATTCATTTTCAGTATACAGAGCCACCGTATTTCATTTATTTTAAGAATTTACAATTAATTTGGTATGATTCTGTTATCTGCTCCCAATTTCCTTTCCTGTTTCTTTTAGCTGAAAAAGCAGCTCTTGTATAGACTTTAAAAAAGTAAATTCACAACTGAAGCATCAAAAGATTGCTACTGGCTACTAAAAGCAAGAAAACCAGGGACAGAACAAAATGAACTTGAAATATTACAGACGACAATGAAAATTAGTTTCCTGCAAATAGCGAGAATTCAATCTGCAGAAGTTCTCAGCTGACTTTTTCCCTTCCAAACTCAGCAAACAGAACACTCTTCACACCATGCTGTTTGCTACTGTAATCAAACCACAGAAATTAAGTTATTTGCCTGTTTTTCCTTTCTGCTTTCAAATGTTTTCAACCACCATACAGCATTAAACTGTAAGCACATGAATCTTTGTCAAATGTATTACATATAGTGATTTGAAGCTATTATATATAATAACAAATAAAATCCTTAGTATTTTAAAACTTCAGAAAAAGCATGAACAGATGCCTCTACTTTCTACACTTTTGGTTTCAACCAGTGCAACCACTTTATTAAGCAATATAAGAGTACTTACAATTAACACAAATTACTACCTAAACTAGTCATAAGAGTTGTAATTTCATTCTCCTAACATGCATTACCTTCCTTACCTGCAAAAGAGGCTGAAACACATTTTACCTCCCAGCTGATGGCACTTACTTTCCTATAAAATGAGATCACACCCAAGCCCACAGACTCAACAGACACCAAGAGAGCAGTCAGTACAGCAGCTATCAAATCATCAATGATGAAACCATCCCAAAATCTGCAGTGTGCTGTGGGAAATGCCAGGTTTATAATTTATCCTGATGATATTCAAGAAGAAAGGGGGAAGGGAGGGTGAACTGACTCTTAAAGCTATTTAAGTGAAATGAGATTTCCTCATGTTCAGAAACCTTCATAAAAGACTCCTGAGACACACTCCCTGATATACATGCATGTTCACACATACATATGAACAACATATTGCAGCAAAGCTTGTCTGTCAATGCAAGACAACACACAAGTTGTGTTTGTCTAGAATAAATGCTTAGGAAAATACACGGTGAATATGGATGATCGCATACAATATTTAAATTTTTAATCTTTGCCATTTCTGAGTACTAGATCTTTTTTGTTCATATAGAGCAGCTTTCCTGAAGTCATACCTCAAAATTTAGTCTTAAAATTCAAAATCTTGACAGGGTAAGGTACGTATCTGCTTTAAAAGATGGTGAGATCACACCACAGATGCGCAGAAGAATATACCAATTACTGAATAATGTAAGAAGGTATGGAAGTGCTAGTTTATTACTAAATCAGTCTTTTCACCTGCAGTCTAGCAAATCAAAATGATTACACACAGAATTAGCCTCAAGTCCTACAGAAATATTTAAAATTAAAAACTCACAAACCATGTTTTCCTGATCATTCATTTTCATTTCTCTGTCTGTTAAAAGGGCCACAAGAACAGATGAGGAGACAGATTAACTGGATAAAATAAGAGTTATGAATAAAACGAGATAAAGAGTAGATGATGCAATTTTTTTAAAAAGCCCTTTCGTTCCTCATCTCTCTCATATATAAGCTGCTTTAAATACCACATTTGATAGCAGTGAAGTATTTTTCCTCCATTTTTAAAGCAAAAATTTTTAAGTAGATGCTACTTCTGTATGCACTTTTGAGCTGCATTTACTGAAATTTATTTTGCATAGTTCTAATCTCAATAAAGTGTTTGCCATTTTATTTTCAGCCAGACAAATTAGAAAGGCAAAAAAGGTATCTGCTCTGTTTAGTTACTTTATATCACATTTGGCATACCTATACATTGTTTCTAAATGATTGTGCAATGAGAACAGAAAAATAAATAACCAGGATGAGCCTAAAAATAAGGCACCTATCAATCAAGGATATTAATACTGTCACTTCAGTTGCCTGAACATTGTGTTTCAGCTTCAACATACTACACTGTATATATCAAAGCCAACAAATGTATTTCATTTTTTCATTAAGAGAATTGGATTCTTAAAAATTAAACCTAGAACATGCTCCAAGTACTTCTATTTTGACATCCTAAAACTTCAAGTCATTTAACAGAAATTAATCGTACATACCATTCATCTTATCTGCAAAATCAAGTGAAAAATAAACTAAAGCTTACCTTCAGTACACTGCAGGAAGCTGATAATGAGCAGAAACCAAAAACTTTGCATTCTGCAGCAAGAAGACACCATTATTGATCCCTCTAAGAATTTTCTTTGTATTCCTTAATGAATCCAGTTATAAAAGCCCAGCATCATTGAAACCAGTGGTCTGCATTATTCATCTTCATACCTGGAGAAGCAGAGGACATGGAAGAAAAGGAGAAGAGAAGAAAATAAATAAAAATTCCATCAATAGCTGAACACCAATAATTTGGAATCCCAAATTTCACTTGACATGAAGACAGGAATTTTTAATAAAAACTGACAGTACATCTGTACTGTAAGCTGTGAATTTGGCAGGTTTGTGGGATGTAATCTCTCAAGGTCAGCGATCAGTTAACAGAATGCCAAAAAGTGATACATACAATCACAGAATCACAGAATAGTTAGGGTTGGAAAGGACCTTAAGATCATCTAGTTCCAACTCCCCCTGCCAGGGGCAGGGAAATCTCCCACTAAACCATGCCACCAAAGGCTATGTCCAACCTGGCCTTCAACACCGCCAGCGATGGAGCATTCACAACTTTCCTTGGCAACCAGTTCCAGTGCCTCATCTCCCTCCCCAGCATCCCTATAGGCCCCTTTCAAATATTGGAAGGCTGCTATGAGGTCTCCATGCAGCCTTCTCTTCTCCAGGATGAACATCCCCAACTGTCTCATCCTATCTTCATATGGAAAGTACTCCAGTCCCTGATCATCCGTGTGGTCCTCCTCCAGACTTGTTCCAACAGTTCCATGTTCTTTTTATGTTGAGGATACCAGAACGCACACAATACTCCAAGTGAGGTGTCATGAGAGCAGAGCAGATTGGCAGGATCACCTCCCTCAACCTGCTGCTGGTCATGCTCCTTTTGATGGAGCACAGGATACTGGGGGCTTTCTGGGCAGCAAGACCACACTGCCAGCTCATGTTCATTTTCTCATCAACCAACACCCCCAAGTCCTTCTCTGCAGGGCTGCTCTGAATCTCACCTCAGCCCAACCTGTAGCTGTGCCTGGGATTGCTCCGACCCAGGTGTAGGACCTTGCATTTGTCATGGTTAAACTTCATCATGTTAAAGTCCAAATGTTACTTACGTACTTGCACCAAGAGGGGGAGGGGGGCAGGAACAGAAAGAACATTTTCTCTGAATGTATCAAATTGGTTTTGCAAATGACTGGGTTGAGCTTTTCCCACTCCTCAAATCCAACACAACCTTCATTTTTCAACCTTAACAATAAAATCAAATCTAGGGCACTGCCATATTTCATAGGGATTCAAAATATGCAGTGGCTGAGAACAAGGGACCAACAGGTCTTCTCCCTGCACGGCTCTAGCATTCCCTTTCTGATACACATAGGTTGCTCTCCTCAAATGAGAACCAGTAACAGCAGTTTAATCAACAAAACACTCTGGTGAAGAAGCCCCTTCATATGACCCTACAGTTTGTTGTATTCTAATCTAATAAATCCCTTCAGAGAAAAGGGTATAAACAAAAGTATGTGAGACTCTCCTCCTTAGCCTCTGATACGATTTGTCTCCAACTGAGAATTACAAACCAAACTACTCCAGTAAAAGATGTACCAATGGAAGAATTCTTAAAGCTATCATTTGCATTTAAAAAATATAATTACAGTGATAGAACACAGCAGCTGTGTAGATTTGACAGCAGAGTGCTCCCTTTTGCTAACAACTTCATTCTCCCACCAGCCAACTGAGGAACTACGTACAACCTCTTTCTTATCTTACTCTATGAAGCTAGATCATGCTTCAGCCCCGACTATTAAAAGAGTTCGGGAAGTTAAGAGAAAAATTAACATTCATGTAAAACCAAATTACTTTTAACTACAAAGACAGCTCTATATATTACAGATGTATGAAATGATTCTGGAATATTGTGGCAATTAAAGATCTGAAGAGCGGAGTCTGACGCCACACTGGCTTGGTCTCTCCAAGCCCAAAGGACAGGACTACATGGATCTATTTCTGAGATATCTGAAACTAACATAACTTTGAAAACACACAACTATGTAAAAATTTAGGTGGCAGGATCCCAAGGTCACTTAGGACTCTTAGAAGTACTAAAGCATGTTGAGCCTTTAAAAATACCTTTTCGGCAAGGAGAACTGGAAAGGATGAAGATCACAAAACGCCAGATAAAGAAATTTGATGAACTGTAAATCAGTTTTGGAAGTAGAAAAGTGTAACTCCTTTTATATTAGTCAATCTTAATATTAATCAATTGTAAGTTTGTTCTCTGAACACACAGCAACAAGACTGACACTCACTTTCTTCCTCAAGGAGAGAAAGAAGGGAATTAAAACATTATGGAACAACTTCTCCAGCCCTCAATGAAAGCAGTATGACTGTGGCAGAATACAAGATTATTAAATAGCCAAGTAGGCTTCTTTATTTCACTCCTCTTTAAGAGGAGCAATGCCACTTCAGTGCTTCGGTGTGGGCATCCCTCTCCCACAGTACAAGCATGCTTGGGATTTCTCAAACAGGGAAATAAGGAGAACTAATACCTAAAGCCAAGTGATTTTATGTTTATTTATACAGAAAAACAAGCCCTTTTCTCCATATCCAGCTACAGACAGGTGCTCTTCAGTCACAAGCACTTTTATTGCACGCATCTCAACAAACAGCGTGAAATAGCTAACAGTGCTTTAGTGCAGGACAGCCAGAGCATGGCCTACCCTGGCAGATGCCCCTGTGCCTGGAGGTAAAAGATGTGCCCTCAAATTAAATGGTGATACACCAACAGCTACAGGACAACCCAGAAGCAGTTACGAAGAGAGAGCCACATCATATCCCGAGATCTTTCACACTGGGCTGAGACTGGTTTGCAACCAAAACAAATAACAAATCTGCAAATTCACAAAGGATACACTGAGTTCAGCAGAAATTACAATTGCAAAGGAGCTCCTGCTGAGTAAAGAAGAAAAAATTGTCACTACGATATATCACCCAAAAAAAAAAAAAAACCCAAAAAACAAAAGAAAACAAAAAAAAAAACACAACAAACAAAAAAACATGGAGAGACTTCAGCTAAAAGCTTGGGAAGATCTGGGATTAATTTTTCACCTGTAGGACCCAAAGAAAAAAATCACAAAACTATCTCAAGAGACACTATAGTCTAATCAACATAATTTCAGTAAGCAATCTGAATAATCCAAGAGAACAGACGAGGAACAATAATGGCTAAAAGTGAAATTAAGACAGCATTCTGATTGTTCCCCGTCTGTTCAGAAGATTTTGACTTCCTGAGACTCAAATTTTATCGTTATTTCCATAATATATAACTGCACACACAGATTTTGAAATATCTTCCTTTACCTTCAAGTGGATAGTGACATACCTGTGCTTCACCTTTCTTAAACTCATCGCTTCCTGGTTTTTTTTTCAAATGAAGGGAGGAGAAGGGGATAAGGAGGGAGGGTTGTGTTAAAACCAAAAACAACAATCAAAGCACCACTTGCAGTACTCAACACCTCTCTAGGAAATAGCTGCAAAATCTATGGGACTTTTTGTTGCTATTTTAAATTAAGTAAACATTCCTGATCTTGTGAACTTACCTATTTCAATAAGAAACCACAGTTTCAGAAAGGGTATTGATGTTTTTATGATACCAAAACCAGCAGAAACTATTCAACTAAGAATGAATGCAAAACATTTTAAGGACAAATTTAAGTGTTTTGTGCAATACATTGTTCCCTCTAGATTGCTGTAGCCTACAGACATAGAATTTAACTCAGTATGCTGCTGCAATAAGTATTCAAAACAAACTAACCAGCCCCTACCAGATTATCAGTAACACACATTTTTCTAAAAAGGCATGAAAAAAATAAGCAGTGTTTGAAAACCGATGCAATAGGGTTTGGGTTTGCTTCTTTGTGAGTTCTCAAATAAAGGCTAACAGCTTCACAGCAAACAAGTTTTAATGCAACCTATATATTTAAGAAACTCTGTGTGGCTCCTAGTAAAAATAGTGCAGTTCTGAACCAACTATTCATCAACATAACAAAAGCTAATCCTGGAAAAGGTACCCAGACATGAGCTGGAGCCAGAGAGCATTCTGGCTACAGACACTGCCGTCATCCTTGTCCTTCTGACCATCCATCTATCAGCAATACAGAGATGTCAGTGACATTTCACAACAACAACATATCCCAAACCAAATAAGTAGGACCAGGAAAAGGCGTTTTAAGTTACTTCTTTGTGAGCACAAAAAGGAGACAACGGTGAGCGGCTGCCTAAGTAAAAACTTACTTCCCCTCAGACCTTAATAAACTTTTTCTCTGGATCACTAACTGCTTCGGTTGTGGGTGGGGCAGAGAGAAACTCCCTAGAGCAAAAGGTTGCTTGAATTTCAGAGTGTAATAAAAGCTGCCCAGAAAATTTCAGCTGTAACTTAAATCCCTACCTCTGGATCAAACTGCAGTCTCCCCTAGAAAAAAAAAAAAACAACCCTCCACTGGAAACAAAGCAGCTCACCTTGTTAGGCTTCTTCGCATATGTGCTGTTAAAGAACACTAGATCAGTAATGGAAATGTTAATGTTCAATCCCGTACACTGTAAAGGTATTGGGCATCTCTTCATACTGTATTCATAAGCTGTGCTTCATGTCTTGAATATCTTAGAGCCCCTGCCTCGCTTCCTTGTTCTTCTGTACTTCTGAAACTTCATACAGATGGAACACGACTGCTGCTGAGCACGTGCCACTGTTGGACATCCCTCTCTCCTCAGCATTGCTCAAGAGTACCTCACAGATAAGAGAAAGCTGCTCCAAGCATGTTCCTTGAAATGCTTTTTATCTTTGACGAGAAAGACCTCTAAAGGACTCCTGCATCCCACCTCTACTCTGTTTAACCTTCCCAAGGTTTTATTTTCAAAAGCCAAAAAAGGGTCTTTTAAGAGCTTCTGGACAACTGACACAGCATGCTCAAGAGCTGCTTTTTCCCCTCCTGTTCCATACAGCTTTTCAAGCAATTAAGAGAAAGGATAACACAGAGATCTTTCCAGCTACGCCAGGATGTTTTTCTTGGGCTGAAAGTCATTCAGACTAACGTTGGTGTATTTTACAATATAGTGTATAATTTTCCAAATCATCTTAGAAACACCGTGAAGCACCTGCAACCTCAGCCAAGCTTTAACATCCCTATTACAGAAATTAAATTTACACTAGCATTAACAGACAATGAGGCACAGAGAGGTAAAGAACATCAGCGGTAGCTGCACAGCTCGTACACAGTGAAGAACCAGCAGCATGCAGGCAGTCCTTCTTATAAATCCTGCATGACCTAGCTTGCCACACATGCAGCACCCCCACTGCCTTTCATAACCCAGTTTATGAAACTAAGTAATTCTGTAATATATCTGAGAACTCTGCAGAGGAAAGGAGGGGAAAGAGGAGGAGGCAAGGGTGAGTAGATATCTATTCATATAGTATGACTACTTAGTCTCCAGAGAAATTATGTATCAACGTGCTTTCCCATCATGACGCTTTCCCAATTAAAAAAACCAAAAGTTAAACTTCCTATAATCTGTAACGTAAGAATTTAATTAGTGCAGTGTGATCAGTAAAACTGTCTAAGCCACATTAGTAAAATACTAGAATGAGACCAATGCTGCTTACAATCCAAGAGCTAGTTTTACATAGGTTTGCAATGAGATCCAGATCTAGTTTTCAACACTGAACATACCTAGAGTTATCCCTAAGTCTTCAATATGTTTTTTCAAAAACTGACTTACATTAACAACTCTGCATTACTGCTACAGTACCAGATTGTAGAAAATCTTCTAAGTTACGAGATCTCACAAAAAAACCCAAAGACAAACAAGACCCTGTGCCGATTCAGTTAACATCCTTCTGATGGCAAAGAATCAATGTCTGATTTTGTATCAATTAGACACGTTGCAAATTACAAGAAGAATGGAAATGATAACTCTGCTCCATCTAAAATTGGTTAACAAAAACTTATTTTCCATTAAAAGCAATTCAATTTTTAAAATGTACCAGTCTTCTCTCCAGTTCTGGATTAAGCAGTCCTTATTAATTGCCACCTTGAACACCGGATTTCTAAACCCAAAACATCTCTTTCCAAGTTGTATGTAAGGAATATAGTATTAGGGAAGGGAATAACACAGTAAGAACAAGATTTGACCAAAGTCATCTAATCTTGTAACAAAAAAAAAATTACTTCAATGCATTCAGCTGTGTGGTGCTCTGAAGCAACATAAAATATCTGAAATAGAGTACAATAAACACCCTAATGAATACCTTAAATTGAGAATGCCCACAGAAATGCCCACCTCCCATCAGCCTGGTTTCCCAGCTCATCAGTGCAGCAGATCATTCAAAATACCAAATCTACCTATGCAAGACATGACACTGAACAGTGCACTGACACTATTTTTGGCAGTGCAGCATCATGATTTAGTCCATCAGTCCACAGCAGCTCAGTGGTCTACCGCAATCATTCACAGAGAAAATAAATAGGATTTGAGAGGAAAAGATGAATATTTTCCTTTGTCATCAGCACTCCAGTTCAGCTTGGCCTCACTCTTGTGTTTTACAGACATGTTACAAGGCAGTCCATTTCTGACAAGCCGGCTTTTACCCCTTCTTGTTAACACAGGATAAAGCCTGGACACTCTAGGGAGTTTTCATTCAATAAGCCAGAAAAGTAAACCTTTGCTAGCACTAATAAGAATGGCTTTTTTTGGCTCCAGGCACTCTCCTTTTGCCAAGTCTGAATTTCTTTTTTTGCCTTTGCTAAATGCTCAGAATCAAGGGGAGGAGGTTGGGGAGTGTCACTCAATCCTCATTGCAAATTCCCTGTGTTTCACCTGAATCGACACTGTGCCGCTACATCAGAGCACCTCCACTCAAAGCGCAGAAAAAACCTTTCTAACACTTCTGCCCTCTGCATCACTACATCTTCCTGGGGTCTCAAAGACAAATCCCCAGCATCCAAAGAAGGAGGGAGAGAAAGGGATGCTGTAAGTCAATTACAACTGTTATCGGCTGTAATATCTTAGTGTCACGCTGAGCATGTTAAATATGCTGATCACTTCGGACACCAGAGGCACAGTCTGAGGCTGTTTGCCATTCTCTTCATTAAACTGCAAAACAAATAGCTCTCATTTTCAAACCTATGTAGAACAGATTTTATGAACATCAAAAATAAACAAGAAAATAATGAACAGCTATAAAAAACACCGAGAACTCATGACAAACCAAAGGAAGCAATCGTAACAGCTGAAGAAAATTCAAAGGCTTTTCAAACTTCTCACAGAAGAGAAATCCTTAAAATTATCTATTTATAATAGAAGTCATCATTTCTTTCCCTTGGAAAAAGAAAATGAAAAAAAAAATCACCAGACTAGCATCAACCAAAGACACTGTAGTCTTGTAAGACAGTAAACTGTTTGTTGACAGCCTTGACAAGGCTTTGCAAAGGCCCATATTTCTCTAAGCTGTTATGCCACTTAGCTGATCTCTTTTTTTCCTCCCATCCAGTGTTTTTCACAGCCAAGAACTCGTTTGAAGTGGAAGTAGACTGAAAAATAAAACAAACAGAACTAAGTCCTGGGACTGTGGTCAGACATGTCTGTACCTGTGCAGTGACATGGTGTTTCTCTAGCTGACTGCAAGGATTTCAACATACTTGATCTGCTTTATGGCCACTTGTCACTGGGCTGAAGCAAGGAAACGAGTTCAGACATTGAGTACGGCACTCAGCTCCTGGGCCCTCAACATAATACAGACGTAGACCTGCTGGCGCAAGTCAAGAGGAGGGACACAAAGATGATACAAGGTCTGGAGCACCTCTCCTATGGAGACAGACAGCTGGGCTTGTTCAGCCTGGAGAAGAGAAGGCTCCAGGGAGACCTTAGAGCAGCTTCCAGTGCCTAAAAAAGGGACTGCAAGAAATCTAGAGAGGGACTTTTTACAAGGGCATGTAGTGACAGGTCAAGGGGGAATGGCTTAAAACCAACAGAGAGGAGATTTAAATTACATATGAGGAAGAAATTCTTCAGTGAGAGGGTGGTGAGACACTGGCACAGGTTGCCCAGAGCATTTGTGACTGCCCCATCTCTGGCAGTGTTCAAGGCCAGGTGGAAGGGGCTTCGAGCAACCCAGTGCAGTGGAAGGTGTTCCTGCCTATGCCAAGGGCCTGGAACTGGATGATTTATAAGGTCCCTTCTAACCCAAACCATTCTATGATGACATGCCTCTCACAGCTGACACAATGAAGTAAGACAAACTCATTAAACCAGCATAAAGCCACCAGCAGAACACCCACAAGCTATTAACTTCCAAAATAAAATCAAATCACAGGCAAGAGCAGACAAGAACATGTTTTTACCCATGCATTTACAGCACTTTTACCCAGGCTTTAAGTGGGTCAGCAGTCACTGTATAACTGCAGTACACTGGTCCTGCAACCAAACCATGATCAGGGATCACTGTGCTGCAGCCCCAGCATCTCATATTCATACACAATCCTTCAGTTTGGTACATCAACCCCCTAGAAACTACTGGACAGAAGATTTCTTTCCTAGGCATGTGTCAAGAAAATATCAAAAAGGTTCACAAAGGTGCATTTTAGCATTCATTTTAAAGCATCCCATTTTCTATCAGTTGTATTTAAGATCAGCAGATGTGGTCTGTATTCCACACCATAAATGATATGGTTCAAGTTTCAAGAATATGGTTCCATGGGCAGCAAAGTCATTTTTGATTATTTTTTGAAATTCTATCCAAAAGCTTTGCTGTTGGATAAATACCAACAGAGAAATAACAACTCTTAGAAAGTAACTGAAAAATATTTATCAGTTTTAAAAATAAGTCAGAAACAGGAGTCACATACATATGCACCATGCAACAGGTATAATTCCTGGCATATCGTTTGCTTAAGAGAGGAGTATGGTTCTAACATTAACATATCTGCAAGACCCTGGCCTAATCACTGTGCAGTGAAATACGAAACAAAATCAATGGAGGCACATAAGACGTAATCTCTACTGTGTTTGGCTCGCTGCACTGAATCCTTGACTCATAAATCATTGTTACTAGCCATTCACTGAATCAATATTCAGATTCCCTCTTGGTCTATACCTATGACCACTAAATGAAATAATAATGACCAAAATCTGTCATATATTAGGTTATCAATATTACCAAAAGGGATTTCTTGGGAGCAATGAGGTAATCTAGGATAAAATACATTTGATGAGAATATAAAGAAATGTGGAAAACCTGTAACTAAATATAGAGACAGGAGGAGAAAGGTATTTTAAAATACCTCTTATCCATCATGTCCTAAAGTATTCAAATTTACTACAGTATCACAGTAATGTTTTTTATGTAAGACCATTTCAATAATGTATGCTTTTAATTATGCTTTAAAACATGCTGTACTTAAGCATTTTTTTTCTCCTTTCAAATAACCCCTTCATTTATTGCTAGCTTTTGTTTCTTTTCTCTGAAGCACAATTAATATTACAGTGATCAGATCATTGTATTTCTTTAAGCAGAAGCCTGATAGACAGGAGCTTCAAAAGACCATATTTTAGTTCCACTAAAACCCAAATTTCCAAAAGTAATTCCATAGATCTATATTTTCCCAATCGTTCACAACCCATTTGTTATTAAAAGGTAGCGGATTATGTCTTGTACAGCATCCTGAGATGTGCTGTGTGCTAGCAGTTCATACTCAGCCGTAAGTCACACCAAAATTTGCGATTTTGACAACAGGAGGAGACCTCACATATGTCAACTTTGAAAGAATAAGCAGCTAAGCATGGTCTTTAAGTGACGTATAAGCACACAAGAGATTCTCCAGGCAAGTATGACTTACAGGTAGAAGATTCACTGAGGGACTTCTGCATGTATATTAGGTACAAAAAAAATCCCCACACTGACAGAAGACACATCTTTCAGGTCCACCAGTTTTGCATACCACCAGTGCTCGGAAGGCTGCAAACTCAAAAATCATGAAACAAAACAACTCTGTTCTTTCCTCATACACACATTCATGGTGAAAGCAAGAACTCAAGGGTGAGAAGCCATATATGACAGTACTGCACAGACAGCACTAACACCCTCGCACCTACACACAAGCATGCAACTGAATTACATAGCTATTTCTCGCACATCAAGAATATGTGAAACATACGCAATAATTATGGCAAATAAATCTTTAGTACCTATTCAGAAAGAGCCTAATTCTGAAACAAAACAAAGAAATCAGTTCTGTTATTGGATGATGGGCTCTGTAAAGAGGCACGAGTTGCCCAGGCATCTAGTGGTGCAACTATAGTTAAGAGTATTTTCTTGTACAATTTAATAAGCAATGAACCTTCAGGTGATTATTCTTAACCATACAAGGCAGCTGAATGACTACCAGTCATTCATCAGAGCTGTACCACTGCTTTAATTGGGGTGAACTGTGGGCTTTCTTATTTATTCAAACTGTAATAGAAAATAGAACAGTTCTTTTTTTATCCCTTTTGTAGAAAGGCTAAGTCAGATAACTATAATGATTGCATTTGGAGAATTTATGAGCAAAAGGAGTTCTAAATTATAATTCAGCAGAAAGGCTCCCTCTACTTGCAGGTACTACTGCTTAAAACTCTTCTTCTTAGCATCCTACACAGTAATTTCTCTGGAGGTGGGGATAAAAAAAAAAAAAAAAAAAATAGAAAGGAAAAGAAAAGAAAGAAAGATACATTGTGGAAGCAGTGAAGGCCTTTTCCATGCACTATGAAAAGAGAAGTGCGAAATGATATCTTTTATTAAAAGAAATGGTATATGGCTTATTTCCAGTACTGCCATGCTAGCCACAGTGAGCACTTGAGGACAAAGTATCCCTAAATTGCTTTCATTTGAAGAATTTTTAAAAAGACTGAATACTTTTCTCAAGTATTCAAAAGACTGAACTCTTTTCACTGGACTAACTGAAAAAGCTTACATCTCCCATACATTCTATTTTTCTTTAAATCATCCATACAGCACAGAAAAAATTTAAGATACATTTTTAACACATTTTTAGCAGGAACATGACCTCTGGTATTCTGTGGTTTATCAAGCAGACCAAAAACTCTGTGTCACACATTTACAGTTTCTTTTAAATAACACAGGTCTTGGTAGCTCAATGTGACAATGACACTGCTACTTTGGAGAAAATGCCATTTTTTTAATTAGGTTACATTATGATTTTAAATTATAATTTATTTAGTCTTTCATGATTAAAAATACTTAATGGCTTTCATTTTTTTATTCTTTTACTAGAAATCAGAGAACTCTTTTTCATAAAAAAACTGTTCTTCATATGTTCTGCTGCGGTTCATGAACTTCATGTGTAACTAAAGAGCAAAAACTACAGACTACATTCGTCTATCAGCAATATTTATAAGTGAAGAGAGTGGAAAGATGACAAAAATTTTAATAAGAACATAATATTCTAGTGGTAATAATCTAGGTGTTTTACTGGGAAGTGAAGTGGATTACCGTAAATGAAATTTTAAACGTCCTTTCCATTTTATAGATAACACAAAATGACTCTTTTCATGGCTCCAGCGATAAGGATACATGTGCCACACATTTAAATAGTGCCTTCACCCTATCCAACCCTGCTCATGAATTAATAATTCAGTGACATTAATACAAGAAGATAAATGATAAAGAGGTTACAGCACAAGGGCCAACAGTACACATATACTTCTTTTAGAACAGCTAATACCTCTCTGCCAATTACAGTTAGAACTTTTTAACAGTTTTCAATGGCATTTTTACAATCTAAATAGCAGCTTATGCACACACAATTTCACACAACTCAAGCTTAATAAATCTCCTGCTGCTACCAAACAATCATTCTGGGGGATTAAAGTGCAACATCTGCTAACATTAATAAGCATTTTACATAGCAATATGTATAAAAGCAGTTGCTATCGGTCTTCTGAAAAAGCTTCTAGACTGGTTTGGAATAAATTATACCTTTATTGTTCAAATAGTAACTTTAGCTTACGGCAACGATAAGGTAGCTATATTGCTATCTAGCGGGGAAAAAAACAACTAAATTATATGCTGACTGCAATTATCAACTGTAGTGGAACAATTAAAAAAAAAAAGATAGAAAAGAAAAAGAAAAAAAATGTATGCATGTAAAAAATTTCAGGTAGAACCTGCTAAAGTACCACCATTTCAATGCCTACATGAATCTGAAGCTACTAATCTATTTGCAAGAGACAATTTCTCTCCTAATACCAGTTACAGCTTTTTAATCCTCCTCAGGCTTTTTTAATTTTTATTTATATTTCTACCAGAGCAGCATCTACTGTGAAAGGATGCATGCCTTTCCAAGGCATAAAACAAATATCAAGGGGTTTATTTAATTAGGAATTCCAGCATACATTTTTAGGTAGAATTTGGCAAATGAACATGCTTTGGAATTGAGAGACGTGTAACATCAGCTTGAGCCAAGAACACAGTTGGCTAAAACTGCACAAACTTTTACACACAGCCCTGCCAACGCAACTCAAGCCCTGCAGTTCAACTGTGGACAGCCGAAAGCCAGAGCCTGCCAATCACCCTTTCTCTGCAGTGAGTAAGCAAACAAAGTCATATTCTAGCTGGTGTTACGATTTTACTGTAAAGCAGTTTTTAAAATACTTTTAAAAATAACGGAGAGGTAAAGTATTTCAGGCTCTGACTTCATAAACTCCACAATCTTAGTATTTTTCAGAAACTGAAAAGAATCAATAGGTTTTTCAGTAATAGATACTACAACACTTAAAATACCTTTTATATTGCTCCAAGGTAATTTTGTTATGTGGACACATACAGGCAGAATCTGCAAGCTTATTTCTTTTACACAGAAAGAAATTTGTATCCAAAATATCCAAAGACATAAGACAGTAGAAAACTGGACCAAATAAATATGCAGAAAATATTTAATCTACCTTTTTCTTCATTAGTAATCAATTTTCCTTGATTTTCCTATTACTAATTGCTTAAGCATAATTGGTTTAACATTATTTTTTTTAAGTCAAAAAACTGCTTTAAAAATTACTACTATCATATCCTCCTGACATCCCTCTATGTTCTTATTTGACATCATATAAAAGAAATGAAGAAAATCAAAGCAAAAGATAAAAAAAGATTTCAGCAATGGCAGTGCTTGACAACTAACACTCAGGACCTTTTGATGCTATCAGGCTTTAAAGCACCCAGAACAAGGGCTGAAGCCAGGCTTAGCAAAGAAAAAAAACAGTCATTTAAGGTCAGAAGGAAAAAGCTTAAATAAAAAAATAAAAATTAAAAAATTCAAGTACATCTAGCATCTACTTTTCTTCGGACTGATGGTTTCTATAGGCTGAAGTCTGCACCTGCAATTCCCATACATATTTCAAAGACCGGAATCACTGCTGCCGAAGGAAGCACATGGGGATTAACAACCCAGATGCCTCAGTGCCACAAACAGCCTTTCTTAAATACAGTTTGAAATTTAGATTTTCATTTAAAAATTATTCTTTTTTTCTAAGTTACTGTCTTTAAAAACACAGCTTTATATTAAAGCAACAAATTCTTACTTTTTTTCTTTTAGAACAGAAAAAACATAATATTGGTACATGACTTTGTTTTCAGTCTATTCCTCCACCCGCACTCTAATTCTCACATCAGACGTACGCCCTGCCATGTGCTATCCTTACATGTTCTTGAAGATTTACTGCTGCTGTAGTAGTCTCATGGCTATTTCAAATCCAGGTCACAACTTTCCACAGTCACTGAGATTCACATTTGCAATTTAATCTATTTTAACACAGGAATTCAACAGCACTGAGACGAAAACAAGGTGACTTTTTTGCTCAAAGATGACTGAATATTAAATATGAAATTTAACAGGTTTTAATCATAACAGTTTGTAAACAGTGTAATATATATGTCTGCCCTAATTTAGTAAGATGGAATTCGCACATAACACTCATCAAACTGAGCACAAAAAGAATTGTTCTGGCATTTCACTAAATTAAAATCTTCAGTCCCCACAGCAAGAATGCACAAATTTAGATTTTATTAATACCTTAAATCAAACTCACATTTATGAAAGGCAATTTACAAGTCATCTTCCTTTGCGATAGCAAAGAACAGAACAGGGTCTTAAGCATATTTTTACAGACACTTTGATGACAGCCTAACCTTTTGGTCTGTTTGCTATTTTTAACAAAAAAAAAAAATCACATTTTCTCTGAAATCCAGCAGTTCTTGTTCTCATGAATATAGTTTTAGGTCTTTAGTGACAGAGTGGCTTACAGCTCAACAGATATAAGGCAAATTTAAGAGAAGTTGTCCCTGTTAAGAAAATGCATGCCATTTTACCAGCTTTTCATTCAGCAATCTGAAAAAATCCAAATTTAATCCAGATCACCCTATTTCACAGCTTGCAGAAAGATATCACACTGTGCAAAACCTTCACGCTCACAAAACCACACAAGTTATACACATGCTCCACAAGCCACCTTGATTTAGTGGTGCTCTATGCACTTTAGTATTTCAAAATTCTAACACTAAATAACACTATCAAGCCGCCTGCATTGCAGGAGCTTCTGCAATAGATTACAAATCAGATGCGCAATGAAATCATCATCATCCGGTAGAGTCCCCCGTACTGCCAGTTACTCACCAGAAATCAGTGAGAGTCACACCATGGGGCCAGAAAAAAAGGAGAGGGGGAAAAAAAGAAGGGAAAGGGGAGAAAGGGGAAGAAAAGCCAATGGAGCAGGCAGAGGTGGAAGATGGCATTCC
The DNA here is from genome assembly GCA_032466535.1 of Forpus xanthops. NCBI lineage: Eukaryota > Metazoa > Chordata > Aves > Psittaciformes > Psittacidae > Forpus > Forpus xanthops. The sequence goes on from JASSUY010013826.1 coordinate 20,845, forward strand.
CCCCAGCTAATTTTCAAGTGCAGGGGAAGAAAAAAGTCCTTGGGCAGGGTGTAGAAGGAAAGCAAGCAGATGGAAACGGAAGGGCCTAAGGAAAGATGCAGCAGTGCGGGCAGGCTCACCCTGCGTGCCATGGGTGGATGTGTCAGGGAGCTTGTGCAAAATAAAGAGGCAATTGAAGGAGTGGAGGAAGACTGACAATGAAGGAATGCAAGTCAACGGGGAACAGGAAACATGCAGCACAGTACAGAAAAGGGAAGTACTTGCTAGTATGAAATATCTGAGTAATCTGATTTCCTTCAAGCAGACTAACAGCATTTAGGATCAGCTGCCGCACTCTCATGTACAAAACTTACTCCTACCCAGGACACAAACACAAGCTACACTAACTGCAACTACTAGCTTTTATAATCCATACGAAAAGCCCACCGACCCACTAGCTTTTATAATCCATACGAAAAGCCCACCGACCCACATCAGAAGCCACAAATCTGACTGAAGAATGAGTCAAAGCAGTAATAAATGTGGAGGCAGAGAAAGATGACATTGGCAATAGATGTCAGAAGAGGGGCCAGAACACATGTGCAGAGATGTACGTCTGCATATATACCTGCATAAAATTATTTAGAAACATTTGCTGCTCTGCAAGTAATTATATTCTATAAATAACTGATGATTTCACAGTGCAATAATAATTTTAAAAAGCTGACCACAATTTCAGCACATCTATTACACATTCTGGGCATTTTTTTCTGTTTAAAAATCAAATCCAGAAGAGGCTGTGACAATAATAAACATATGTTTATTTATGGGTCACCACTGGGCTGAACTAAGATTTTATTTCTGGAAGAAGAGAAAGACAGGAGGATAAGTAACACAGACAACAACAGAAAGGAAAAACACCCCCAAACCTAAAGGCCCATCTCGGATACATAAGGAGCTGTAGACAGAGGCACGACAGAACACTTCACCCAACACTGCCTGGTTATCAACACACTCTCTAGAAGTTATTCAGTTTTATTTTAATCTCTCTTCAGTCAAAAGGTTATTTGATGGTTTTGACCTAAAAATAGCGCTTTACAGATCTTCTAAAAATAAAAATATCTAACGCAAGATTACTAGGGTGTACAAGAAGAGCTTGTAGCAAGCACAGTGTAGGATTTCAACAAACAGACATGATCTCCAGTGACCAAAACAAGACCAAATTCACTGTTTTAGTACTATTTCATGACAGTGAAGTAAATATCACTCTTTAGCTTTCCCTCATTATTATTTACCTCCTAGAATATGCACAACTACAGTCCAGCTGGCTGAAGGCAAAATGAGGGAAATCACTCTGGCTCCTCTTAGCTGGCAGCAGCCTTGTCCGTGCCTCTGGACAAGCACCCCTTCTCCTGACCTGCCTCACATTTTATTACATGATAAACTGGATACTTTGTATTTTTAGTAAGTACCATATTAATAAATACCAAAGACATACATGTACTTAACCATACACACAATTACAAGCAGACACACATTACTTTTGCTCAATTTCTGTTATTCCATTCACTCCTGAAAACAATAAAAAAAAAAAACAGCCTCTGAGAGTATATTTAAGATAGCTATAAATAACAATGTATTCAGCTAAATACTGTCAAAGATTTAAATATACTTTCAAATATTTAAATACGCTACTGTTTCATTTCTCTCTAGGAAGTGGTCTTGCAATGACCACTAACAACTCTAATGTCCAAGCAGTGGGTACCGACTGCTTCAACATTCACAAAACATCAATTTCTTAAAACCCGAACGTTTCCCACTTTCAGTTTGAGCCCCACTCAGTAAGTCATAATTATGGTTACTTTATTACAGGTATTGGGATATTACTCATTAAACTAGGGTTGAACAGGCTGTGGTATGGGAAAAGTACCATTGCACTTCTACTAAGTACCAAAACATCAATAATTCAAGCTGAATAGGGAAACACTATTCAACGAGATGATTAATTTTTAAGAATGTGGTGCAGATAGTAGCAAACATCACAGAACAATTGTAAGTTTTACAAGAATCATCAACAAAGCTTACAAATATGAAGTCTTTGAAATAAATAAATCTACACTCTTGTTCCAGGTTAAAAAACCTGGACTCTAGGAACCACAACTCTGGAAGCCAGCCAGCAAAGCTACAAGCATCGCTGTGCAAGGGTATTCTGCCGCTATGAGTAAGCAGTAGAGTACTTTGCACCATGTATACTGGACTGTACCACTTAACAAGGTTTGTCAACACAACTCTGAGGGTTTTTTGATCTTACAGCTGTTCTGTTGTATGTTCCCCATCCGGAAGCAAACATTCAGTGAAACTGAATGTCAATGAGCATGCCTGAGAACGCACTGGTTTTAAAGAGAAAAAGAACAACCTACCATGCAAAAAAAATAACAACGCAAAATACAACTGTCCTCTGAGGTGTCTCCATTTCCAACACACTGGTACAACTGCATGGACTCCAGACATGCCATTACTCCAGATGCTCCCACAAGCCTCCCAGGGTCCCCGCACAACTCACCTGCAGCCCTGAGCAGGAAGCAGGGTCAAAGCCTCCCCCAGCCTTGGTGCATGCGTGAGACCTTTCCAGGAAGGGAGATGAGCAAATCCATGGACAGGATGAACCTTTCTGCTCATAAGTGCTCTTACGGTTTCCATAGTGAATGTCGTTTACATGAAGACACTATAAAGGTTCCCACATGAAAATGCTTCTCTGGCATAATCACATTCTTTCATGTTACTTTTCCTCCCACTTGCTACAGTTCTTAAGTGAAAGGAAAATATTGACAAAAACAGGACATGAGGGGAATATACGGTAACCACAGATTGAACACCATGAAACCACCAAGCCATTTACAACTATTAAGAAAACAAACAAGCAAAAACAAACAAACAAAAAACTAAACAACCAATTTTAACTATTATTACTGGGCAGCCTGAGATCAACTACACTGGGTAAGATATTCTTTAATTTATAGCCTAAGGGCTCTTCCATGTTTAAGAGGAAGCAGCATGTAAAGAAATACTGTATCTTTCTCAATCTGACTGTTCTTTGAAATGTCTTCATTAAAATGGAGATTTTGACTTTCTGACTATGACTAACAGAAAAAGGACGAGCTTGGTTTCTGAGGATCTTCATCTGCAGACAGCACACACAACACTCCCCTCTTTTGTCTCATGCTTTTATATCGCAGGTAATTTTTGAGGGAGAAGGGCAGATGGGACTACCTCCAGTTCATGGTGATTAATTAAATTAGTCCTAATTACACCTCTGTGTAAGTACAAAGCAACTGAAAGAATTTAGCCACCAATTTGGATCTGCAGCACCGAAGGACTGACATTTTCCCAGACCCGACTGGCAGCCATGACCACAACCACCGCTGCATGCAGGATGACGACAGCTGCATATCAGACCATGCCAACAGAGACCTCCAAATCACAAGCCTACAGAATAGGTGCTCCCTGTGTTTGGAGTGTTCTGTTTTTTTTCATGATAGGAACACCTAGTACGCATTGGCATTCACAGTTTTTCCACAAACACTGTAGTAAAACCACGATTTATTCAATGGCCAGATGGCCTTAAGTGAGTTCTAGAGCGCAGTACCAGCAGCTACTTCTTTACTCCATTTGTGAGCCATAAAAAAAATTCCACCGAGTATATTTGCTCAGTTGGTTTAGCAGAAGCTAATATTTTCGATATGCACAAGCTCTGAACAGTGGATCTTTTAGGTAACTTAAATAATGGCTGTAATTAAGTGATTGAAGAGATATTAACTGCATCTCTCAATTGCACAGAATTCGTGAACAAATTTGTGTTAACCATACCACTGAAACGGCAACAGATTTTCCTACTGCCCCACGTATTTTTCATAAAACCTTACCAATTAGTTTTAATACTCTGCTAATGCTGCAGCTTTACCTAGTGCAGTAATTATTATATAGCTATTTAAAATATAAACAGAAATAATTTACCAGTTATCTTCCAGCAGACCTGCTATAAAATCTTCATTTATTAGACTTCCCTTCAATTAACAGATAGGACTCCAGCAACCTTTTTTTTTTTTCTTTTTAATATGTATAACTATGCTGAACAAAAATAATTCTTTTAAAGAATTGTTTCATTCGTTGAATGATTTTCTGTGAAAAATAACCAAGAACTAATTTATCACAGAATCTCAGCAGTCTACCACATGCAAAGACTAGTCAAAGCTGGACAAAATAGTAATCTAAATATAATTAAAATAAGCCAAATTTTTTAATTGGCCATTAATTAGATAGGTAATAGGAAGGTGCCAATTTCACTATGTTATTATCTTAAATCTAAGTGACGGCATGTTCAGAAGCAGGCTGAAAACGATACCTTCTACTCATGCCACTATGCAAGCACCGCTGTAAATATCACGATAATCAGAAATATCAACATTAGAAGATATAGTAAAAATGAATTATTTACAAGTGACAGAAGTGCAAGGAAGAATTTCATTCACAGGTATACTTGAAAAGTTGCACTGGTTTTCTGCGCTCTGCTTGGCAGATTTCTCAGTTGTGAGCCAAGAACTGCAATTACTTGTATCCCACTTGCCAAATACAGAAGCTTTATTAGTCATAGCAGCACTGCTGTTCCAAACAGACAAAGAGATATAAATAATAATAAAAAAGACAGACATGAGGGAGAAAAAAAAAAAAAAAAAAAAAACAAAATAGCAAAAAGAAGACTTATCCCGTCTTCAGGGTTAGTTGTCTGTGGGCAGTTAAGTATGACTTAGTATGGATTCATTTTTAATGCACACTACAAGTAAAATGACTAGTGCGGATTGTGCTTTGATTTATTGTCTTGCAAACAGAAGAATACGAATTTTAAGAAGCCATTCTTTATAAAGGAAAAGCAGTTAATCTTCATCTCACAGCTTACATATACATATCCCAAAATATTACAGGAGCACATACGGCTAACAATTTTCTAAGAGTATTTCTGCATATGTTTTCCTCCTTCAAACCTGGACACTGTCTTCTAAAACATCAGAAAACTTTGTTAATGGTAAATGTGGAAAAAAAAAAAAATCCTCTGTAACCTATTTTTATTACTTTAATTATACATAATTGTAATATTTAAAGCACTGATAAAAATGTTTTATCTCTTACTGAATTTTTATGCATTATCCATACTTCTAAGTACTGTTCCTTCTCAGGATACACAAGCCAGGAACTGCCCTCAACAATGCAGCCACAGTTCACACTGTTAAATCGGTTGGAGCTCCACATTCATCAGGGGGCAATGTTTGTCCTTTTGTGTTTTCTTTTTACTTACAGACAAAAGTTACAATTGTTTTCCACAAAAATGAACGTTCAAAATGAATGAGATGTGAAGCCAATCTAAGAACGTACAGTTTTTCTAAAATATAAAATGTTATCCTTTGGGTCATAATTCTTGTTCTGAACTTCAGACTAAAGACAAAGCTCCAGAATTTTACTCCAGTTGTATAAACACAAGACATTTGAGTCATACAACATTACTATGACTACAAAAATAATGAAGTTTTGAAAATTCATCGTTCAATCCAGTTATTTTCCAATAACTCACCAGAAAACATTTAAATCTGTACACAACTTTATCTTCAATTAGCACATTTTCAGAAGTGGAGTATTTAATTTCAAAAGAAACAGGTGCGTCTTTCCTCAGGCTTTTGGTAATCAATGGCAATTTAAAACAGATGGGTACAGGATCTTTCTACATTAAGTCTTGTATATGGAATTAATCCAAAGCATCCAGGAAATGTCAAGTCTTACAAATTTAACTAACACTATCCATACATGTGTACAATACATGGAACATAATCTCGAAGTTCTCCTACAGTAAGAACTGCCATCTAGAAATTTTCTTCATTTGGAATGTCCTAACTATGATTTTGCTATAGTGAGTCACAAAAAGAAAGTTTGCTTGTTTAAATACTTACTATTATAGTATTTATTGAATTACACCTCAAGGTGTCGAAATGTGTGGCTCTTTCACCATGCTTTGCCATTCTGCCTTTGTACTCAATGCAGTTATTCAGAAATTACTATATAACCTAATGTATTTTGTTCAATCTGTCCCCATAAGTGTTTTTTATTGATAAACCATAATTCATTTTATTAAATGTGACTGGTACATTTTTTCTGCCAAGTATGTATTAATGTCTCACTTTTCTGAGTTTAAAAAAAAAAAAAAAAAAAACAGAAAAAATTTAAGAAGGAACAGCTTGAATGTCACTTACATGACAACTGTACTAGGATGACATTATTGTCACTATTAGAAATTACTACAAGCAACAAATAAAAGTTTCTTATCACCATAAAAAACTGGTGCTAATGAAACAGAAAATGCATGTCACGCTACAGCTAAAACAAAGCAACATGATTTTATACAAGTAAGCTCTTACACTGCAGCAAGTAAATTATCACAGGTTGAAATACAGAGGTGTTAAAAAAATTTATCTTAATCCCAGCTGTTACTACCCTCACAACAGTATTAAAGTTACATACATGTCTTGCTTTTCATATTGTTCAGCAATCTCCACTGAATGGAATTTCTGAAACATCCTTACCTCACCAGGAAAGAAAAAGACACACTGTGTAAAGAAAGATTATGTCCACTGCGTCCCCATAATTCCTCAAGAAGATTAAGAAACCTCTCTTTCTTCATCATGACTAATACATCAGTATTTTCCCATGTGAAAAGAATGATGCAACTTTTCAACTCCTCATACTCCAAAATCTCTACAAAAGACATCATTTATATATTTTCTGTAAATCTTACCATTATAATCCTATTGGAGTGTAATTGCTGTGGCTAATATTCTTACCCTGTTATGAAAATGCTCAACGCAAATGTGGCACTTAGTTGTTAAGATAATACATGGTCATGCTGTGAGAGGGTAATACCTATACAATAGCCCCTGCCAATACCATAAATCTCTTTATTAGACAACAACCTATTACAGGAGATCTACTTAACTGTTTCTCTACTTAGAGAGCCATTCGGTGTTACAATAACAAGCTGACTTTTCACATTAGCAAGGATTAGCCAGTATAAATAATAAATTGACAGAGTTTCTGCTCTTTTAGATATGGGAAATTTTTCCTCATGTTTAAAACCAGAATCCAAGCTAAAACCCTTAGACCACATCAGGTTGAACATAAGTTAAGTTTAAAGTTCTGTTCAAACTAACAAAAGAAAAAAAAACAAAAAAAAAAACCCAAAAATACCACAACTCAAACCAATTTATATGGCAGATTTATTACAGAAGAGCATGTTACGGAGAGCTGTTTCTGTTTCATGAAATGGGCGTGCATACTGCTTAATTTCCTAGCAGCATCACAGCAAATCACCTTTAAATTTGATGAAATATTTTAAAGCAAAATGATTGCCACCATTTTCCCAGAGATAAATACTGCAGAATTCATCCAAGCACCACCTATCATGCTTCTTGCTCAGCAAGCAAAACTGTATTATAAATGAATTATTTTTTTTTCTGAAGACTTAACTTTTTGAAGGATCACACACTTTCATCATCCAGAATACTATAATACAAATTATAAAACCTGCAGCATAGCAGATAATTTCTTTCATTGTACCAAACTAAGGAAAAAGCATCACTTAATCTGAGTATTTCTGATTCTTCAAGCTAGTTTTTAATTTACAGTATATATATAAACAAAGGTTATGATATTCCTTGCTCTTTGTTGCATTTTTCTAAAGCTTAAGACAGCAATACTTCCCACTGTTTGCCTGCTTCAGTCCGACTGTAGGAATTCATTAATTATTATTTGGATGAAATTCATTCACCTTTTTATATTTTATAATAGAGAAAAAACAGAATTAAGAGCCTTGCACATGCAATCACCTTGATTACAATTTATAACACTGTTTGCATAAATAGAAAAGACTTACCTATCGCCTTCTGGCTAGCACACTATACTGCACAAGATGTACGGAAGACATGGAAGCACTGTGCTGTCTCTCTCATGCTGACATGACATTCTTAGAATCAGAGAAGACAGTTTATGCAACAAAAACTTGCTTCCTGTCCTAACGAGTACCAAAACTGTCCTCTTGCACCTTGACATGTAAGAATTGTTCTCCTTGGTTGCTTTTTGAACTTGAAATAATAAAAAAGAAGGTACTTCTCTGAAATAAGTATTTCTCAAATCAGCTTCTGCTTACTGACGTTTTGAGATTTTTGCCCGTTGCTATTTACTGTTGCTGATGGACAGTCTTTTTAAAAGCTATCTTGCAGAGTCTTTCTGCTCTGCATAACAGAGAAGGCACTGTGAAATGAAATTGTACTTACTGGAAACAATTCAGCTCTGAATGCCTTGATTACAATGATTATCTCATATACAAGCTCCCTCTGCAGGTAACAGGAAGAATGAGCAAAAATATGTGGAAAATGTGGGTAACAGCCGGCATAGGAACCCAAATAACCAGTCTCCATTTTAAGGAAACTCCCTCAAAAACCCTTCTCCAGTGTTACCTGACATGAGGAGTTAACAGAGAAACCATTTTTTTTGTATTTCCCAGCTATACCTCTAGTCCCCTCAGAGAAGTCAAACATTCAGCTTCAGTCTTTCCTGTATCAAAATCCACAGATTTCTTTTTCAAAGTCACCTAAATGATGTCAGGGCAGGGAAAAAAAAAAAAAAAGGCGAAAAACGCTCTGCTTATCCAGAACCAAACGGAAATGAAAGACACCCCAAACAAAAAACAAATTCATCCTATCTGATACATCTCCCTAACCCAAAACCAACCAAACAACAGCATCTCTCATTCCATTTACTGCTGGGAGATAAAACCCAATGCCACTTTCAGATACAATTACACATGCACTCCACTGAAGTTTAAAAAGCAATTGAACTGAATGGTAAATTACCTTGAAAATTAAGAAAGTCACTATCAATTTTGCAAAAATGTGAAGTAACAATGCAGTTTTCATCCAACTGGAGGTAAACTGCTTATTTTCCAAAAGGCATCTCCTTATGTTAAAATGTCTTAAGTTTCTTTGCTGTAACAGCATGAGCTTTCTAGAAAAAAATCCCTTCAACACAAATGGGAAGAGGCTTCAATGAATGAAGCTATAAATATTAAGCAGATCAAAATTAAGCCTTCATCCTGTCTAACCTTTAGCACACACTCAAAAATACTGGGGAGTCATCAGGCAACATTAATTTCTCTTCTAACACGTAAAGAATGAAAGTATGCCTGTGGTTTTATTTCTCTTACAGAGCCAAATTCCACTTTCTTTCCCTCTGCAAGTAGTGTCATTAGACTCATAAGGAATGCTCATAAAATAAATGCATACAGCAAAGTCATATATACCCTTGTCTTTAATTTTCACTGGAAAAATAAACGCCAAAATATAACCTTTCAAGGTCTGAATGTCAGCCTAACCAAAAAAGTGGAAAAAAGGACTCATTCTAGTATAGCTACAGTACATGGGACAAATGTAGGACAAATACAAGACGCTGACTTCAATATGGTGAAGCTGCTACACACACAGCTCTTTACTGCCGGAGTATCTTTTACAAATGGATCACAACCAGTTATTATCAGATATTATTATACACCTCCTCAATTGAGGGAAAAGAATGAGGAAGTAAAGAAAGCGGGGAGGAGGGGAAATAATTTTAATATTTTGGAGAGAAGATGTTCTATTCAAGCATCAGGTCAGATTACTGCCTGAAGGGCAAAAGGATTTCTTCTCACTTTCAAATTATGTCAGCCTGCAACTCCCCTCCCTTTCCAAAACAACTGCCAGCTTCAGCCCATTTTTCTGGCACAGTGCTCAGACAGGGATACACCTCAGCTGCTGAGGCACCTTCTCTCCTTGAAGCACTTTACACTGATTTACACAAGAATCAGCCTCACTGATTTGAAGTCTGCATTTAAGAAATACCTATCAGACTGAAGGAAATCAAAGCTGCAGGAGATACTGCCCTTCAATATTTAAATGACAAATTTACCAACAAAATAGCTGTGAATTGGTCTTCTGGAGAAAACTCACTTTATTCAAATGCAAGATACAATCCTTATTCATTCTGGGAAAGGAAAGTTTTCCCAAATCGGTCACTTCACATCTAAATTAAGCTCAGAAGAATGAATACAAGGATGCTTGGATCAGACGACAAGAATTCTGCCTTCCATCAACACAAGCATCGGGAATTTACGAGAGAAATGCAAAGTCAACACCAGAATTTGCTTTCAGGAATTTTTTTTCTTCAAGTGTCACTTTATTTAGAAGCAATGCTGCCTGCAAGGGAATTGTTTTTGAATTCTGTTCACACCGGTATAGACTGCTATGCTGTAAAAAGTGACAAACGGGATACTGTAAGGGAATATATAGAAAGGCGAACTGAAGAATCCTTTTGGCGTGTGATCTCCCGAAACTAATTTCAGAGTAAGGCGCTCTATTTACACCAGATCCCATCAACAGCAATGCAAGTATGATAGTCAGAAACAAGGTTGGTCATCCCCTCCCCGGCTGCCAGAAACAACTTTTAACAGTAATCAGGATTAGATTATTCTGTCATCTAGATTCAGAGCAACAACCGGTTTGAGGTGTTGACTGACAGGAAAATACCAATAGAGGGCATAAAGGAAAGCAGCAGCCTAACCTAAATGAGAGATTTGGGATTTTATCACATCCAGAGGCAAATAAATAAACAGAAGCAGTCTAATTTCTAAAGCACAATTCCCCAGTGATGAGTTGTTTTGCTGCTACTTTGCTGATATTATCTAGTTTTTCAACAGTCACAGATACAAATCCAGCCATACATTGAGATACACCTCTAGCTGCCATGCATGTGGTATGCTCAGATTCTCCTTACACTGTCCTCATCACATAAAACCGCAAAGAAGCCCCCCCAAAATACAAGATTTCCCTTCTTCACCCATCTTCTTTACCATAAAAGGTGCAAACACTCCCAACACGTAATCTGCATATCAAGATGCCCCGATTTAAAAAATGAACATATTAAACATACTTTTATCTGTACACTATCAGAATTCAGGACCTTAAGTAGCAGTCTTCATTCCTGTAATTTCATTACAGCTTTTGTAGCTCTTTGTGACCAAGTGACACACTCACTAAAGTATAAATACCGTATAAAAAAAGACACTCATGCATATTGATCAACATGAAGTCAATCTGCATTACATTTCAAAAACTGCTCCTCTTTCTCCCCTACATTGCCACTGGGGTAAAAGGAAGTATCTTTCTTGGGTGGCAAATACAGTGTAACACGCTGCTAAAGCAAAAGAGAGGAATTTCAGAGTTACTTAGTACACCAAGGGACAAAACAGATTCTAGACTCTACCATATTTGTATGAGGAAACAGCACAAGGTAAATCTCCTATGACTAAAAAATCTGCACTATGTTAAAAGTAAAATATTCTTACTATTGCACCTACGTAAGAAACTTAAGTATCTTTGTATTAGCTTTAACTAGATTTTCCCTGAAGCTAGCCACTTTCACTACTGAAATACAGACATTGATACTTAAGTCTTTTTGTATAAATGTTAGTGTTTGTAATGTGCTCCTAAGAGATTAAGATTAGGAAAAAAAAATAACCACACAACCAAGACGGGCCCCATTTTTCTCAGCCCATGATCACTTGTCAAGCCATGATTAATGCTGTGCTCTGTAGAGGGAGACATTACATCTAGGCTACAACAGACCTAAATTTTACCCTAAGGCAGAAGTCTGATTTAAACATCTCTATTCAAAGTGACATTTGTCCTCTCTTTTCAACCAGTTTCCTCTGAAATTCCAGTAAACTGACTTTGTGACCTACAAATGGTCCATTGATTCTAACTTGTCATGTTGCCTATCTTTGTAGCAAAGTTAGTTTTGGTGACTGAATGAAGCAAGATGTTATGCATTCAAGAAAAATACAGAAGCGGAGTCCATTAGGTGCTCCATTAAATGCTCGCACGGATAACAGCAACTACAACTTACGGCTATAGGGATTCCAGCTTTTACAGAAGAGATAAAGATGGATACTGAGGTCAACATTAAAAATCAGAAAGTATTTTTATATTCAAAAGTAACAATGGCCTTCATATTCTGAGGTGATGAGCAAAGATCATTTTTTTGTATAACAGACAAGAATACTGCATTGTCAGGGCCACCCTGAAAAGTAATTACATTTTATCTCTTGCCTTTCACTCTGAAATGTCTGCTAAGGTATTTACATTTGTCTGTTACAAGAACAACAAGCTAGACAGCAGAAAAAAATAGTTGTGATCACTTATCTCAAGTAAATACTATTTCTTCAGTGAATAGCATTATTCCATCTGTTTTATGAAGTTATTGTTAGGTCCTCCGATTTAACTGTAACTGCTATTGTAGGAACAAAAATAAGACATGCTTATATCTCATAAAGAAACAGCCAAACAGCAGACCTGGACATGTAGAACAGTCAATATCCTTCTTACTGAACATGAAAAATGGCAATGTTTGACAATATTAAGCAATTCAGACATTGCTAGCAAGTTCCTACTAGCCAAGGTAAACTTATTTCTGATGCTTTTCAGGGTAAATTGATTTTTTTTTTTTTTTTATTCCTCTTAGCTGCTCTGATAATTGAACAAATTTATACAAGTGTGATGGGATTTTACTTTGCAGGCAACACATAAACATTCCCCAAACATGAAGAACCTTACTCATAAAAATGAATTTTTGTTATAATTAAGCAAACTGCATTTACGCTTGCTTTGTGCCAGGGTAACAATCAATAGCATTTTGTTAGAGACTGCACTCTACCTGCAGGTGTTAAGCACTGTGCTTGCTTCAGTCAGGCTGTAACATTTTTGATTGTTATGCCCTTCTAAATAATCTGGGTAAACAGCAGGCTATAGTAAGTCAAATCATTACAATACCTTATGAAAATCAGAAAGGAAGAAATCATGACATATGCAGATTACATATGCTTCTAAAACCCATAAAATATTCCATTTAATGTAATGATCCATAACCTGGAGACATTACGATTACGAATTTGTAGATGACTTCCCTCCCCCTCCAAGGAATGAATTTCTAGTTAACTATCAGTTTGTATGTAGAGAATCCTGAAAGACCTTAAGCAAGTGTATTTCTATAACTGAATCACTTACAGTAAGCAACACAATCTTCAGACCCTATGCTGTAGAAACACATCTTGTACAGGTTAGGAAAAAAAAAAAAAAAAAAACAAAAACAAAATCATGAACTCCAAGAAAATTATCAATTGAAAAGGGCTTTAAGCCAGTCATCTTTCACTTCTGAATGAAGAATATTGAAAAGAATCACATTTGTTAACTGGCAGTATTTTCTAAACCAGGTATACATTCACATTAAATCACAAGTTATCGATATTCCAACAGAGCCACCTACTCCTTTTATTTTAAGAACTGTTGGAAACAAAATGCAGCTATTTTTGAAAAGTATTTAAATATTAAACATGATTGTACTGAGAATGGCCTTAAAATAGCTTTTGTTTTTCCAGTTTTCTTGACTTCCAATCACAACTGTGATGGTTTACATCTTTTTACTTGTTTTAAATTAAGGGTTTTTTAAAAAAATAACAGACAGCATTTAAGTTTAAAAGCTGCACATAAATACTTAAAAAGGTGAATTTCTTGCAACTCCAGATTGTGTTTGCACATCACAAACATCAATCCTGAAAAATGCTTCGAAAGAGTCGGTTTAACATAACATCCCGAACTAACATGTCTGACACAGAATTTCGCTTGCCTAGGCTCTAAAGTATATTGCTTTATAACTGACTGCTTTTCCACCTATGCAAGAATATGATTTCAATTAATGCACCAGATGTAGTTTAACTTTTTGTCTTGCAGCTGACCAGTTTAAACCATTAATCATTACTTCAGTTCTTGTATTAGCAGTCATTCACAGATACTCCTCAGTGGAAATGCAGAGACGACAGAGCATTTTTTATTTTTTTTTTTTTTACATAAAACATCTCCAAGTGGTTTTCTTTACTATTTGAGGCATGGTGCTATCCTCGGCAAGGGTCATACTCTTAAGTTAACAGTATTTTCTTACATTTATGTCAGCATATTAGCTGGACACAGGATGAGCTAGGGCTTGGAAATATACAAACTTTTTAGACGAAATTACAGCAAAAACTTACATTTCTACCCTCTCTAATTAAACATTTATATTGAATGGGTATTATTATTTGTATGAATTTATGACATGTTACATAGAATCGTACTGCAGATACAACTTAAATATTTTGCCTAACTAGATACTTCTCTTTCCACATCCTTAGGTGAAAATATTGGACCATTCTAAAAAGATGTCACTCAAGACTGTAGCATTTTTATTCATCAAACTATTTCCTTTAAAAAAAAAAAATTAACCAAAATGCTATGTCTACATACTGCATTTTCAGCAAGATGATTAGTTATATTAACAACCTGTAAAGACTACAAACTCCTCAGACTGCCAGGGTTGGGTATTTAAATTAGTTCATTTAAATTTTCATAAGGTGCTTCCTTACTAGAGACTAGAATTCCTGAGTAACCCCCTTTCCTGACTTTACACACTAAAAGCAATAAGAGATAAATAAAGCATTGAGAAAGCTTCTGAAGTGATCAAATAAAAACTACGCAAACTTTGGTGGGTTTGGTTTTGTTGGTTGTTTTTTTTTTTTAAAGCTCTCCTCTTGCCCATTTTAAGCAGGGAAACACCCAGAAGCCCAGTGTTAATGTCTCTGCTGATTGTGAAAACTGCAGCAATAAAACCTCCAACTGCTTGTCTTAAATTAAGACTTGCAAGACTACATGTGAGATCTGTATCTTTACATTAGTTTTTATAACATTTGGAAGTTTGGTTGCCAGCTTTGATGTTGGTCTATTAATGAGCAAGGGAGCAAAAAGCCAGAAAAAAAAAAAATGTTTACTGGAAATTCTCAAGTCAAAACCTGAAGTAATTGGTTTGTTCTACCCCACATGATTCCATATCCTGATTTCCCCAACTAACCAGCTCCCTGACCTATCTGAATGCCTGTTTTTTTGCTGCTGCCAACACATAGTAACCCACAGTGATTGAAAATGGCAGCTGAAGTGCTGCTGCAGCACATTAATTTTTCTCTAAGTGGTCCAATTTTGTCATTTGAATGTTGAAATCTTCTTTCCACTACATGTTTTTTTCTTTACCTTTACAGATTTGCCGAACTTGAGGTTGCCATCATATAAACCTAAGTGCAACATTTTCAAGACAATTTTCAGATTATCCCAAATAGCTTGAAGGATAATGCACTTTCTTTATAGCATTCTGTATTCAAAGCAGACTAGTTAACAGTAACTTAAGTGTGATAATGGCAATTACATCAATAGTTCCTTTTACACCACCACTACTGCAGACAACTGAAGAGCTAGGTAAATGGACTGCTGAAATTTACCTGACAGTAATGACACACATTTTAGGACCACTAAACACGCGTTTACAAAATGCCCAAATGGTCACATCCATTTAAGAATAACAGAAATCTTTATAAATTATTTAATTAATTGTAAGGGCTTTCACCAAGACATACCATACGTACTCAGTTCCTTCATTAAATGAAAGGAAACTGAAACATGACTGAAGACATCCTACTCTAAGGGCACATCACTTTCATGACCCTCTCAAGCCACCAAATGGAGAACCATAAGGGGAACAACAATTAGGGGAGGAAAAAAAAAAAAAAAAGACCAAACGCTGCCTACCAAGCACTTAAACCAACTTTTTAAAAACATAAAATGTATGGTTTAGTACCTGCACCATTCAGTAAAAGGCCTGGAAGGAAGGAATACGCAAGGCAGGCATATATCTCTTTTGCCAGGGATATAAACCAGAATACAGACCCCAAGAAACATCTGGTCCCTGGAACAGGTCCCAAAATACTGACAGATAACTGGATTTTGCTTCGCTTTTTGGTTGCTGGATTATGAATATTGATTTGCAAAGATAATAAATGGGTAGGCCTGGCCACATCCACCTTCAGACTGAAGGAAACAGTAACAAAAGAATAAACCCCTACAAATATGTAGTCACAATTACAATGTGATAAATGTTCTACACAGCCACCAAAACAGCACTTTTGCCACACCTGGTTTCAGATTATTTATTACAGGGTAATACCAACCGCAAATTAAGTTTTCTTAGTAAATACAGTATCACTGATTAAATGATTACAAGAATTACTCATTTTCACTTCTTCAAGGATAAAAAGGGCATGTAAGCATATGGCCGGTGGTGATCAAAACTTCTTTTAAAACTCTCCATAAAAATATCTATTATTCCAGCCTACCCACCCATTAAGGAGGGGAGCGTATTTGTTTCAAAGGTCTGGCACCGAGAGGTCTTTTATTACAAGATTTCATTTGTTTTCTGAAGTAATTAGGTCTTCCCCATTCAGTCCCTGCACGCAGTAACGTGTAGGCCATACCCGGGGCATGAGTGCGGGAGAAAGGGCTTTCTAAATCCCCCTAACAGCGAGCAGACATCAGACACCACGCAACAGTGCCTGTGATAAAAGGTCACTTTCTTACCCTCGGAACAAACCATTAATCAATAGAGTGTGATTGTCCGAGCGCTCGCAAGGGTTCTGCAGCGCAGGGACCTTGGGTTTCACTCGCATAATTGCAAAACAGCGAAAGTTCAGAAACATCACCCAAATCCACCTCCCCATTTTACCCCTTTACAATTCCCACTGCCCTTTGGGCCTCTGCTTGGAAGCAAATGGAAGACAGGCTGAAGTTTTCTCAATTGAGCCGGAGCTGAGAAACCTTTGATATGCTAATGCCCTCCTTCAAACGGTAAGAATTCACACTTGCATTAATTCAAACAATTTCTGCAGAAGGATGCGAAATGGCACCTCTTTTCGTGGCAGGCAACAAAAGGAAGGAGCCGGAGCGTCAGAGGAAAGCAAACAGCAGAACATTTGTTCTGCAGGACTCCTTCCGTCGCGCACAGGGGCATTTCTATGCAAAGAAAAACACACCTGAGCACCAGCAGCTCTCTTTACTTTCTGACAAACCACGTTCAAACCCCAGCAGGGCTAGCGCAGACTAACAACAAGATGTTATTTTTAGAGCCAGACACAGCAACGGTGCCTCATGACACACTCTGTTTTCTGTCTCCAGATGGCCCCAGATTTCTACATGTGAAAATAAATAGAAATTAAAGAAGAAAAAAAAAAAGAAAAAGAAAAGAAAAAAGTTGTTCCCACTCCACAGCCGACAAAGGGTAATTTATTCCTCCTCCCGAGGCCACCCCCCATCTGGAACGGGCTGCCGGACGGTCGCTCGGCTGACTTACAAAAATAAACCCCGCAACAGGTAATTATTTACCGAACGGATGTAACTTTCCCCGCTGCGCGGTACGCGCCGGGGAGCACCGAACCGCCCCGGGGCCTGCTCCGCGGGAGGACCCCGGCCCGCGGTCCCGCAGCGGGGGGACCACGGGGCGACGGGAGGGGCGGGGGCCGCGGGGAGCTGACACTGCTGCCGCAGG
>JASSUY010013827.1:0-62488 GCA_032466535.1 Forpus xanthops
AACACCCCCAAGTCCTTCTCCACAGGGCTGCTCTGAATCTCTTCTCTGCCCAACCTGTAGCTGTGCCTGGGATTGCTGTGACTTGGGTGTAGGACCTTGCACTTGTCATGGTTAAACTTCATGAGGTTGGCATCAGCCCACCTCACAAGCAAGTTGATTGTTACTGGCAGTTGATGTTTCCCATTCATTGCTGTATCATTTACAAACCCTGTTATTGCTCAGATCAACTTGGAATTGGTGTGTACACTGTTGGTTTGAACTCAGAGACTGCCAGGCGTGGTACTGTCCTTGTACGCAAGCACACTGACAATGGGAACTCTTAGGGATTTACAGCAACCTCTGCTCTTCAGATATGACCTGTAAAACCATTGCAATTGTCTGTACAGTGGCAGGGAATTCTCTAGATGACTTCAATTACTGACATTTAATCCTATTAGTTCTATTTTAAGTGGTGTCTTTACATGACCATTTTCTATATGTAGGTAGCTGAAACTTCCCAAATCTGATTCCTCTCTTGTTTTTCCTTTCTTGACACTTACTCCATTGTGTGGACAGGGTCGCAAGCTTCTCATCATTGGAACCACCAGTCGCAAAGATGTCCTGCAGGAAATGGAAATGCTGAATGCTTTCAGCACTACAATTCACGTGCCCAACATTGCAACAGGGGAGCAGCTGATGGAGGCTTTGGAGGTAGGAAAAGGCTGAATGATTACAAACAAGCGCAAAATGTGTTGGAAATGAGTAATTTTGCAGCAGATCTGTGTTTGGGAACTCTGTTCCACTTAACATTATGTCATAATCTAACAGTTCTAAGGTTTCTCTGAATTACTTTTTCATACACTAAATTAAGGGAGAATGAGAGAATAGTAGGTTAAGGGAAAAAGTTTGTCGAGTGGATTGAAAGATTCCAAGGGCATGGAAGTGGGTAATGGATATAACTGGAACACTTAAAATTGATGTTCCTTGAGGGTGCCAAGCTCTTGGAACAGCATTGGATGAAGGTGTTTGGTGCTGAAGAGATTAGAGGTTCTTTATAAATTCATGCACTTAATGGCTTCTCATTCTGTGTCATAGTGGAAATGGTAGTGAATATTGAAAGCTGTTAAAATAACTTGCAGGCAGATTTTTCATGCTAACTTGCAGAATTGTCATAATGATAATAGAATCAGGGAATGGTTTGGGATGGAAAGGACCTTAGGATCATTCAGTTCCAACTCCCTGCCATGGGCATGTCCCACACTAAACCATGTTGCCCAAGGCTCTGTCCAACCTGTGCTGGACCACTGCCAGGGATGGAGCACCTACCGCTTCTTCAGGCAACCTGTGCCAGTGCCTCAGCACCCTCACAGGGAAGAACTTCTTCCTTATATCCAACCTGAACTTCCCCTGTTTCAGTTTGAACCCATCACCCCTTGTCCTACCGCTACAGTCCCTGATGGAGTCCCTCTCCAGCATCCTTGTAGGCCCCCTTCAGATAATAGCACCACAGCCTGAAAGTCACGCATGCTCTAGCAGCTGTTTTGAAAACTCACTTTGGCTTCAGCCACTGTGTTCCTTCTACAGTCTAATCTGGAGAAAAACTAGAATGCATCATGAAAGAGACTGACTGACTGATTAGAGATGTTATGAGAACTAGTATCAAATAAAATGTGTTTTGCTTTGTCTAGATATGTTGCAACAAATTTTCCTTCCAAGCTAGAAAATGCTTTCATGCTTCTCATTCTCTTTTTCCTGACTTAGGTAGGAATGCATTATTCCTACTGACTATCTCATCTTGTTGATTATTTGTTTTATTGTGTTTTATTCCCTCCTCCCAGCTCCTGGGTAACTTCAAAGACAAGGAACGCAGCACTATTGCACAGAATGTCAAAGGAAAGCCTGTTTGGATTGGTATCAAGAAGCTGCTGATGCTGATAGAAATGTCATTACAAGTAAGAATGTTTCTGGTCCAGAAAGGACTGGGGTAAATGGAGCAGTCTTAGAGGTTCCCACTTCTCTGCTGACTCCTGTGTGGTGGGAGCCTTTGAATTGGTTTGAGAAAAGAGCTGCAGTGAGAAGAAATGTTCTGAACAAAGAAATCACCAGGTCTTGGTCCATGCAGACGTCTTTAAACCCACAGTGCCTATAGGCTGTTTAGAGCTGCACTTCAGAGAGGAGCATCTGGCAACTGGTGGGATTGGATTAACTTACCGTTCATGGAATTTCTTCTCTACACCCAGCATGTTAAGACTGCAGATAGCAATCACTTAGGATCCTTCTGTTTTTCTTTTCAAGACCAAGGTGCCTGTGCAGGTGTATGTGCTCTTTCCCTGAAGAAGATAAATCTGTCAAGCTGTTCAGCTGCTCTTCTCTTGATTTTCCACTTTCAGCACTTTAAAGAAAATAATTGCAGAGGGTAGAAATATGTAGCTCTTAACCCTCCCCCGCAGCCATCATCCATGCCTGCGAGCAGCCATCAAGCTTGTGCTCGACAGTGTATGCATGCTAAAAATGAGAGGGTGTAACGTGCAGCCCTAATCCTCCACGCTGACATCCCAGCGCCCTTTGGAGTCCTTCCCCCCCTCACACACACTCGCTTTTCACATCAAATGGATTTAGTGCAGCTGAGTGAACTGTCCTTAGATCTTCCTAGGAGAGGCTGAGCATAAGCTAAGAGGCATGTAGTTTAGCAGCATATAAGTCATGTATCCCTCCGTTCACTATTCACAATTCTGTTAAAACTTGCACAGCACTAAGGATATGCTCTGACTGGATGTCACCTCAGGGAATAAAGTCATTTATCTAGATTACTTTTTCCTCTTCTTCCTTGGCTTTTAATTCCATACCTACAGGCAAGTCAGTAAGTCATTGCTCACATGTATTAAATGTATTTAAAGGGTGCAGGCCTTCAGGGACTGCCTGGCTCTGTTGCAGTACATTTCACTCAGTCTTGACAATGGATTCCTTCTTCTGACACAGGACGTTTTCTTTTCTGCTTTGACCTTAAGCGTTGGTTCTTTTCAGTCCTGAAGGTGAAGGTTATGTAAATTATGGGCAGTTCTGAATCTGGAGGGGGGTAGAAATGCTCACCTCAGCCTTGCTCACAGCATCTCCCCATGGCTGCACACCTATGATGCTGTAAACAGGGGCTCTTCATGCTGTCCTAAACTGTGCAGACAGGTAAACTTGTGTGTTGTTTTGTTGGGGTGTTTTAAACAGAACACTGGGGAGAGGCAGGACTGATCTTTAGGGGGTGTTCCTGGTGGATGGAGCAAAACCACACACTGGTACTGCTGGTTCTGGATGCCTTGTGCTGGGATTAGGCTTTCCCTTATGCACTAACCCACCGTGTGCAGCTCCTCTCCTGTGCCGCTGGAGCTGTACGGGAGGTAAGGAAGACAGAGGATGTATGAGAACATACTTAGGCTGATCTCGGGCTAGGCCAGTGTATGGGCAGAGCAAACACGCATCTCCAGCTGTCTTTGTGGCTTCATTTTCCTACTGTAAGATTGCATCACTTTAATGGAGATCTGTTTTGTTTGATGTTTAGATGGATCCTGAGTACCGGGTGAAAAAGTTCTTGGCTCTTCTGAGAGAAGAAGGAACGTAAGTACTTCTATTTTAAAGCATTGCTTAAAATCCTCTTCTCTGCTTGAAAACAAGCATCTCCTTGAGGGGAAGCTGCAGTGCAGTGTGACTGATCTCAGTGGTGGCCTCTCCTCTGTTTATAGGACTCTATACCAGCTCAGTTCTCCTTGCAGCTATAAGCCAGTTGATATGGGAGGGGGGAGGTCCTGATAACTCTTTGAGGACCTGCATGCCTGAGTTCTCTGCTTTTCTTAATTTACCTGTGCCTTTAAATGAGGCGTTGGACCATGATTATCATTCTTGAACTGAAGTAAATTGGAGGAGGCTCTTCTAGAGTTAAAATGCAGCTGTTTGTCTAAAATCTGGAACTTTGACTAAAATCTGGAACTTTGATTTTTTTGTGTTTCTCTTGTCTGAGAGAAGGATGTCGTACTCTTTCCCCTGTAGGTATCACAGGGAATAGTTGAGCCCAGTCTTGACAGTGGCATCTCCTAGAAAATGACTAATACCTGTAGGGCAGTACCTGTGCTGGGGAAACACACCAGTATCTATCCTGGCTCCATGTGAGTGGGTTCCAGTGTGTGCTTGATGCTTTCATACATGTGCATGCTTTCTTGACGGGTTTGGCTTCTTTTGCAAGAGTTCCTTCCCTAGACTGAAGGTGGACCAAGTGCAAGATCAACAGCTGGAAAAGTGACCAACCTGGAGAATACACACTGGGCTCTTTACTCTTCTGTGTTGCACATACTGGAGAAAGTGAAATGCTCCCGTTTCCAAGAACCCAATGTGGAATCTGCATGTTTAGTGCAATACAGTATCTTTATTCTTTGTCTTTAATATCCTCATATCATGTGGAAGTGTCTCCTAGAACACTGTGCTTCTGTTCTCTGTGCAGACAAGGCTGCATTCTCATTTGGTTTGAGCATGAGGGAAATGCCCTGTAAGTTTTGAAGCTAATGCTCACTTGTGTCCAGCATCCAGTTACTCCTACAGGAAAAAACTCCTGACCTCTAATAAAACCTGACAGTCTGTGGTGAAGACTCTACCCTGATCTGATGCTATGTCATCCTATGCCTCATTGAACATTGAGCCAGGCGGATTACCTAAAGACAGTGCCCATAGTAATTCAATTCCAGAATTGCCTAAATGCTGATACCTGCTTTCGTTTGTATCCAGTATTTTGTGGCCCTATGAGAGAGACTGGCTAGTGGCATTAAGGACTGGAAGAAGGCAGGGAAGTAGAAGAAATGCCCAGATCCAGTATTGAAGGCATCTCAAAGCTTATTATTAATTCAACAGCTTTAGAGATGCTGATCCTAGCCTGACAGCTCTTCATGAGTGCAGTGTAGATGGCAACTTTGGTATTAGCCAGCCTCATTATATCTCGTTTTCTGGCCATGTTACCAAAGTTGCAATTCCTCCATAGAGACAGAGAGGAAGCCAAGCCCTGCAGATGCACGAGATAATGTATTGCCATGATTTTGCACTGAAATTAAGGAATGTATCAAACTTTGCTATGTGGTCCTTCCCCAGTAGTCATCTCACATCAATGGGATGCCGTCAATGATGACTGTATGAGGCTACTCCCCTCTGTTTCCTTGGCTCCACACGTTTAATAAGGTTTATGGAACATACCTCAATTTGGTGGGGCATGAAATCAAAGCCATTTATGGGATCTTAGTCACTGTAACTTCCTAAACTTGACCAGACATGCTGCTAAGGGTTAGCAGCTTGTACCCAAAGTCGTGTTCCCAGGGAAAGAGGGTGCTTCATGTTCTTTCAGCCCCAAAGGTGAAGGTACTGTAGTCCTTAGTGCACACTTATAGCAGCTGGAGTATTTTAGTCACTCCACTCTGCTTTCTTTTCCTTTGGCAGTGCTGTTGTATTGTGATGACATGGTGAGTCCCAGTGGTTATTATTCCCTCTCATTTTGTGTATGACCTTGTGAATTTATTTGTTCCTTTCTTTCCTCTGCTAGTCCTAGTGACAGCAGCACACATTAACTTATATTTCAGAGCAAATGATGTAAACCTTATTGTGTCTCTGTCCAGAACTATATTGATGAATAAATACCTGGTTTAATTGCACATTCAGTGGATTCAATAAAAAGCACAACAACTTGTGATGATCTAGGAGACACCTGTGTCTTTGTGCTGGTTAAACAGAGGTGTATGTATGTAATGCTGATGTATGGTGTGAAGACAGCAAAGCTGTTTTCAGGCTGCTGATAGACAGATTGATGCTCAGTTTGTACCTAAGCATGGGTGGATTGAATATGTATTCCCAGCCTGGACAGCTTGAGCACAAGTAGTCTTAAAGGAATTGGCTGAGAAGACCTCTGGTCCAACTCATCCTAGGGTTTTTTGGACCTTGCAGTGCTGAGGAAGCCCCAGAGATGTATGCATGTGTGTGCAGGGGTATCATGCTTGAAGAAGGCCGTGTTGAAAAAACAGGGCAAACTGCTGGGTGTGGCATTCCACCTATTCCAACCTATTCTGAGATCTCCATCCAAGGTGTTTCCTGCAGGTGGCAGAAGAGAATGTCTGCTGGCAGCATTTTTCCACCACATTGTCTCTACTTCCAGGACAAGAGTGGCTTTACGTTGAGAACTGTATTGCTTTAAACAGTAATGGCCAAATTCTTCATCCCCTTTTTTTTTCCTGTTACTACTTTTTCCTGAACTTTCCAGAAATGTGTCTCTGAATTAGAATTGTTTACCAAAGACAAATGTATTTCTACGTGTTGGGATTGGGTTTGGGGGACAGTGTGGTGGAGAATAATGTGGGATGCTGGGCAGACATACAGATAGCTTGCACTCAATGCTCTTGAGCTCAAAACACTCCATGAGGCTGAACTTGGTTGTCTGGTTTGTGGGTGACACGTTGTTGGTGTTCATGTAGCTGTGAAGGTATCGCTGCTGTCACCCTGCAGGAGATGGCCCAGGTAGAAACCACGTTGCTGTCCCACCCCTGGCAGTGTTCAAGGCCAGCTTGGACACAGGGGCTTGGAGCAAGCTGCTCTTTGGAAGGTGTCCCTGCCCTTGGCAGGGGTTGGAGCTGGAGGAGCATTAAGGTCTCTTCCACCCCAAGCCAGTGTATATTTCCATGCTGCCTGTGACGTGGCACAGTCAAACAGAGCTGGGCATCATTCACACACAAAGCAGCGCCGTGTTTCAGGCAGCACTGCCAGAAGGCAGATGTAATTGTGTATAAATTTGGGATCAGTGTAGAAAAATAGACCAATCTTGTTATTTTTGTATCCTTTGGCTGAGGCCAGATCTGTGTAAAATTGTGTGCACTTAAAGGCATCATTAATGCATGGGAGAAGTTGCAGAAACCCCCACAGAATTAGTCATGAACAGGAGTTGCCTTTATCGGAGAAAACTTGGATCTTCGATGGTCCAAATCATCAAAAGGTGATTCAGTGTCAGCCTGAAAGAACATTGGGGGTGAGTATGAAGTCTAAAGTCTGTTTTAATCCAGTAATCTCGTGGTTTAGGCACACTTAGCGTTCAGCTGTAATACTTGCTGTATTTTGCCATCATTGTCTTGCATTCCTGTGACTGCGTTAGAGGCTCGATGAAGAACCACCATTCCCATAGCTGTTCTTCAGCAGGACTTCAAGGACCTTCAGAGGCAACCACACAAGCTGGCAAGTGCATGTTTTTGGTTTTTTACCTTCTCTTTAATGACGTAGCACAAAAAAAAAAGCAAGTTGAAATAGATTTTTCTCCAAATATATATATTTATATAATATATAATCTTAGTTAACTCAAGTATATACATTGTATAATAAATAATGCTTATAAAAAGAGACATTTTTTCTGAATATAAAATAAAAAAAATCGACCTCTACAACTTTATACAAAACTTTGGATACAGCAAATTGATGGAAAAAAGGTCTTCCATTCAGTGCTAGAATACCTGGCTACAGTAAAATCATTACAAGGCAATAAATGTTCTATTTAATATTAAATACCTTTTCTTGATTAAAAAACAACCAACCAAACAAGGGATTTGCTTTAAAGTCAGGTACTTGGAGTCTTTCCAGACACAGGTTTTAATATATACCTTTATCAGAAGAGGGCTTATTTCTGAACTGGGGAGGTTCCTTAGAGCTCTCCTGGCATCTCTAAGTTTAGAAAGCTGATGCTTTCCAGGCTGGGTGTGTGCAGGAGCTCCTCATCGTGCTCTACAGAGGGTGGACTGAGAATTGTGCTTTCACTCTCTCCAGCCACAGGTTTGAGTGCCAAGGCCATGGAGGGGTCTTCCACCCATTTTATTGCTCTGCGCAGTACTGCAACTGCTGTTCCCCGTGGATGAAGAAGAGAGTGGAGTAGAAGACACAGCTTTAAAGGTTGGGACGTATCTCTATGTTAAATCACTGATGCTCGAGAAATGGTATTGGAACATGGTTATTGGTCCTCATCAGCTGCAGAGGAGCCCACCAGGACACAGATAATACACATTTTTTAATTTCTAGGGTCGATATACCATGAAAACAAGCCCCAAATGAAGGGGCATGTGGTCAAGAAGGGGGGATAGGGCCTGGGGAGCAGGTGGAGGTTTGAACACTGATTCTTCTGCACTGAGATGCGTCATGGGATTTGTGTGGCCACGCTTGGGGCTCAAATCCCTGCTAATGGTAGCATAGCATCTGCGTTTGGTGAGGACCCCTCATGAGTGATTTGCTGATAACTCCCAAACTGCTATGGGAAGGAGAGAGTCTGCCTGGGATTGTGTTACTTTTCCATCCGCCCTTACCTGTCTTTGCTGGATGAAGTGGTTTGAATAGGTCTGCCTGGTGGGGGAAGGCTGAGGAAAAGGCTTGGACAGAACTTTCTTCTTGCCATAGCTTGTCTCCCCATCGTTACTGATGTTCAGAGCTGGTGTAGCAGCTCACCAGCAGATACCCTCTGCTTGGAGAGATGCTCTGAGCTTCCTCTGGGATATAAAGTCATGTTAGGGAGCGCTTAGTAAATAGATGCATCGTCTGGGTGGATCTGCCTAGATCCTTCACAGTCTCCCTTGGGCAGCTGCGTGGCAAGGAGGCTGCTGGAGTAGTGATGCCTCCCATGTGCACCCTGCTCTTACCCTGCCCGCGTGCCGGAGGGTCAGCTCTGGGCTCTGCTTTCCTGCTGTCTTCCTCAGGGGGATTATAGGAGATGATCTGGGACTGTGGGAAATAGTAAGGGCAAAGGGGAGGTGAAAGGAGAGGCTGGCTGTAAGGCTCAGACAGGTTTGCTTCTCCAACATCATCTTGGCGGAGGAAGGAAGGAGTCTGCCTGCTGCCGGGAATTGGCTCCTTTCCTCCTTACCACATCTGCTGACACCAGGGTGGCCCTGCCAGCAGGCAGAGGAGCCTTGAGTTGTTCAACTTTCACTGTGTAAAACTCATTTCCACCTGAAATCCTTGTATTAGCATCTATGTGGGGCAGACCTCCGGAGGAGGACAGAGCTGGAAGCTCTGCATACTGTGTTAGCAGCACACTGGCTGATGTGGCTGTGCCTCACTTCAACTTTTGCTGTCCCTGTTTCTCTCTGGTTAGTCCATCGTGCCAATCAGCCCACAAGAAGGCAGCGGATCAGTGATGGAGCTCATCTGCAGATCCAGGTCTTACTTTGGGCTGCCTTGTGTGGGTGAGAAGCTGTGAGCCCCCTCTGCAGCGCTGGTGCTGGCTGTGGGAGGGTGTCTGCCCTGGCCAAGGGCATTAGGGGTTTTTAATGCCATCCTCTGAAGTGTGAGGCCACCACGTGGGGGCTGATCACAGGGTTGATGGACCCCATGGCCCTGCTCTGGAGCAACCTCCCATCAGCTGGAGACCTACCTACGTTTACTTGCAGGTGTGGACATCATAGACACGTGTGCACTCCTGGCAGCTCACGTAGCAGCACCAGTGGAAGATGCAGTGACACTTCTCCTTCCGTTTCTCAGTCCTGGTGTTGTGGCCACGACCGCAGCACAGCAGATCACAGCCATCGATCCCATGGGAGGTGACGTTGCATGTTCTGTCCCTTGTCCCAAAGGAGCCTGTCTCTGGGTTGGGCTCACAGAAATTGGGGGAGTTCTCATAGTAGACCAGATCCCGCTCTGTTGGTGGCTTGAAAAGAGCATACTTGGCCCTCAGAGTTTCTACCCATCCCCGAGATTCGCGGTGCTTTTCAACCACCATCTCAGAGGCGCTGTCGTATTTGTCCTTCAGGTAGTCCCCAATAGCCCGGAAATCAGGCTGGGCCCACCAGCAGGTCTTGACCTCGCAGCTTCCCGAGAGACCGTGGCACTTGCACTTGAGGTGCATGTGGTCCAGGATGGTCTGTCCAGGGGAGAGAAGACAAGGTGATGAGCAGTGGGTTGGGATGCGCAGGGTGTGATCAGCTGCCTTTGCTACCTGGGTTAAATGTGTGATCTGAGCCTGGTCTGGAAAGCATAGGCTGGTTGTAAATGTGGGGGGGCTCTGGTGGGTGGCAGAAACATCCCACTGGAAAAGCGCAACTGAGGTGGGCAGCTGCTCTGATCATCTGTCCAACCCTATCTAATCCCAAGGCCCAGTCATAGAATCCCAGCCTGGTTTGGGTTGAAAGGACCTCAAAGCTCCTCCAGCTCCAACCCTGCCACGGGCAGAGACACCTTCCATAGAGCAGCTTGCTCCAAGCCCTGTGTCCAACCTGGCACTGAGCACTGCAGGGATGGGGCAGCCACAGCTTCTCTGGGCACCCTGTGCCAGCGCTCAGCACCCTCATTCTATCTCTTCTTAACCCCCTTCTGCCTCTTTGGGGAGAGCGGAAATGCTGTACCCTGGAAAATAACCCTGGAGAGCTCTGGCCCAGGTATATTGTTTGTCCCATTGCACCAAGGGGACTCACACATGAAGCATGATGAGACTCTGGACCCACTGAGCACTCACCGTCCTGCCGGCCTCGTTGTTGTGCCTGTTCATGGCTGAGCGTGCGTCCGGCCGGTTCTCTCTGGCATCAGCGAATTCCCTGGACACCAGCACGCCGAAATCGGCATCCTCGCTGCATCCCCCCCATTTCCAACCATCTCCTGGAGGTCCTTTGTGATGGGAGTCACAGCCGCAGATGGTGGATGTGCCCTCAGCACAGGAGCGGGTCACAGCGAAGGCCACCCCTGCCGATGCGATGGCGTGGACGAAGGCAGACTCTCGCGTAGCTGGGAATAAACAGAGCCCATGGGATTACTATTGTCACACTTGTGTTTTCCTTCCTAACCTCCTTCAGCATCAGAGAATCCCAGAATCCCAGATTGGTTTGAGTTGGAAGGGACCTCAAAGCTCCTCCAGCTCCAACCCCTGCCACGGGCAGGGACACCTTCCATAGAGCAGCTTGCTCCAAGCCCTGTGTCCAACCTGGCACTGAGCACTGCAGGGATGGGGCAGCCACAGCTTCTCTGGGCACCCTGTGCCAGTGCCTTACCTAGATCTCCTCTAAACTTCACTGAAGAGTGAAGAGCTATTTTATTACTCTTTAAATGACTGGGTCAGGTGCTGCTGGCACCACGTGAAGCACACAGGCAGCAGTAGGTCGAAGTGTGACTCCAGGTCTGTGGCACTGACCTGGCTCTTCAGCTACAGAGCGCTGCTTGGGTGTTCCTAAAGCTTCCTGGGGTGTTTTGCAGTGTTGTTTTATTTCTCCTCAGTTTGAAATCAACCGGAGCTCGACTGTTGACTTCAGGAAGGCTGTACTAAATGCAGGCTTTCCCAAGCACAGCCAAAGCTGTATCTCAGCCTCGACTTTCTCCTTTTGGACATATTTTGGTTGAAGTCTCTCAGGTTTGCCACAGGCTGTGTAAGTGCAGCACCCTTGTGAATGACACTGGAGTGCTTTGACCCTTATAAAAATGGAGGCTTGAGGTCTTTACATTCAGAGTAGAGTCATCCCCAATGTGCAGGACACCAGGAAGATGCTGAAGGCAAGTGTCTGGGGCCCATTGCTGGTGGATGG
The DNA here is from genome assembly GCA_032466535.1 of Forpus xanthops. Lineage (NCBI taxonomy): Eukaryota > Metazoa > Chordata > Aves > Psittaciformes > Psittacidae > Forpus > Forpus xanthops. The sequence goes on from JASSUY010013827.1 coordinate 11,529, forward strand.
TGCCCAATGGTCCCCCTGGGTGCAGGAGGTGTTTCCAGCTGCCTCATGGGTGTAGCTTGCCCAAGTGATCAAGCCAGTCCTCAGTGGATGTGGGATGAAGTCAGGATTTTCTGCTGGCTCAGACCTTGGAGCCCCCCCCTCCTTCAGGAGCCAGGAACCACCTCTCAGCTGCCCCATGCATCCCTCGGCTGCTCCTGCCTCGTGCCCTGCGGAGGTCTTTGCTGCACCAGGTCTCCTGGGCTGCAGGCTTCTCTGCAGAGGTGGGATAGAGCTTCCAACAGCCAGGCAGCTCACACTTGGCCAAGCTCACCCCGTGCAGGCAGTCGGAAGGGGTAGCTCATGGTATGTGCCGGTTGTGGAGCTGCACATCTCTGCTGCAGCGTGGAGAACTCTGATCCAGGTGCCAAAGGTGATCCGAAACCAGGGCTGCTCCATCCAGAGGGACCGTGCTATGGGTTTCGCTTTCTTTAATTCAGACTCTTCCCTTCTTCTCCCTTCCCACCTCCCAGTCCACCAGCAGAGATCCAGCCGCTACCTGCTGATGTTTTCCTTTCACCAACTGCTTATACTGGAACCACTGGGCCCTAGGGGTTGAAGATCACTGCTTCAACTGCAGTGCTTCAGCCTGACAAAGGCTATTTGGGTGGCCTGTGATCTACAGCAGATCAGATTAGAGGAGCTAGCGAGCCCTTCTGGCCTCAGCCCAGGACAGCTCGGGGGCAGAGGGGGAGAACACGAGCCACCCTCCCTGCTCATGTGCCTTTGCTTTCCACCCTGGGGAGAGGGATGAAAAAGGGATGCGAATGGGATGGAGTATCACCGCGTGTCTGTGCGGAGCAGGATGCTGGGATGGGAGCTGAGCTGGGGCCGGTGCTGCCATGGCCAGGCAGAGGTGGGATGCCAACCACCCTCCATCTACCCCACAGCACCCCATGCACACCACGTATGGTGCCGGGATGGGGAGGAAGGAGCTGCAAACGAACTCTTTGCCTTGAAATTCAGCCCTGGGTCTAAGCGAGGAGCTGGGAGAATTTCCCAGAGATGAAATGCGGGAGCAGCGTTCCCAGAACCAGAGGAGGGGCTGGCGAGAGAGGATTAGAGCCGCCTTGACAGTGCACTACTGCGACTGTCTCCCAGCCAGGCCCGTTACCTGCTGGGACACTCAATTTGCCATTGTTCCCGCGGTGTCACACTGTATTACCAGCATAATGCAGAATGTTTCCGCCGGCCAGCGTACCCACGGCACAGAGCACTGGCATTCCCCAGGAGCACCTCGTAGCAACGGGGCAATGTTCCCCTGTCCTGCCGTCACCCTCCAATCCCGCCAGCCCGGCTGGGAAATCCCTATTGATGGCGCTCCCCAGCCCCCCGCCACCGGATCAGAATGGCTAAAGGGCGTGTGAATGCTGCAGTGATTTGAAACGACTGCAGCGCTGGGATGGTATCGCTCGCCCTGCCTCACAGTAGGGGAGGAAGCTTAGCTCTTTCTCATCGGTATAAGCTTATTTTTCTCTTTCCCTCTTCTCCTTTTCCCTCCCCCCGTTCCCTTTAAGCTGCTGAGTTTATATCAAGACGGCCCCTGATCCCACACACCCCTTGTTTAGATGCAAATGACTGCAAGTGTCATGGCTGAGAAAAGCCATGGGTTATCTCAGCGCGGGGCTGGCTTTTCACAGCTCGTGGCAGGGGCTTAGAGGAGCACACAAGGACCCCCAAAGGCAGCCCAGGCCCAGCTGCCTTCTCTGCACCTGGCTCCTTGCACCACGAGATGCTGCCCTGGCCGGTGCCAACGGCAAGAGGATTGAGCCCGACCATGGCTGAGGAGGAGAGGACCCTTCTGGAGAACCAATGGCATCTTCCTGGACAAGGAGGGCAGCTGCGGTGTGAGGATGCAGGGGAAGAGCCATTTCCCATTGCGGGGGGTGATACAGGCTCCTGCCAAACTCCCTCCTGCAGATCCAGTCCTGCCTGCAGCTCAGAGACCTCTCCTCCATCCCAGGAGTTGCTCTCCAGGTGCCTCTGGGGCCTTCCTCATGCACTCACAACCAGCTCATCCCAGGCACGGTACTTTAACCAAAGTCATGGACTTTATCACTTTCTCATATTTGATATATCGTTATATATCCTCCTAGAGCAGCAGCAAGTCACCTGGCTTTGGGGCAGGGCCTGGCTGGAAGAGACCTTGTCTTTCCATAGGAACCGACCTTATTTGAAGTAGAAAAGGGAGGGAGAAGAGAGGGGAGGGAAAAGCAGGTTTTCCTTCCCTCCTTGTCCCAGACTGCACACCTGCAGTATAAATCATCTTGGGGAATTTGCTTGTAAAAACATGATCTTACCCCGCGTTCTGGGGTTGGGTTTGGTTTTTGTGATTGGATTTTCTTTAGCAGAGCCCAGGTTAGGAAAAACAACGTGCAAAAAGAGAAGAAGAAAACTTGCGGGATCAACGTGGCCCTGGAAAAGCAACCGGCTGCAAAGGGGGAGATGGTGAAGCGAGATGGAGATGGGTGGGAGCCTGGGGGGTGACCTGGTGGCCGGAGCCTGTTGGGCCATTTCAGGGAGGGATGTCCTATGCGTCCACATTGACACCAGTGCTCAAAGCCTGGATGATGAGCCCAGAAGGAGCAACCAAGAACGGCTTGAGGATGCGGGCTATGGAGGGTCCACACAGCCCAGCCACTGCAGGCTTTCCCCACGCTGCCTTGCTCTTCAGACTGAGCTCTCTGTGAATGGACCCAACCCTGATTAACATTTTTGCAGCTCCTTTAGACTGAAATTATCCTCAGTTTCTTTTTTTAGGCTGTATTAGAAATGATTTTCTATGCTATTGTCATGAGAAATGCGCCTTTGAAGTTTTTTTCCATAATAGCTTCAATCTACTTAAGGGAGTAGTAGATGAGATTAACCTAAATGCTGCTCTTTGATAGTTAGAGGTGATTTCATCCAGGTAGTTATCATAGCTTAAATGCTGGCTATTTTGGGCTTAGTATTTAATGCCTATTGGCCTAATGCACAGCCCAAGCTGCAGTAGTGATTGGTGTCTAATTTGGGCCTCAGTTTGTGGGGTTACACCCCTCTGTGGTCCTGGAAGTCAACAGGAAGGGAGCACAGCAATAGCAGTCACAGATGCTCAGGGCCAGATATAAACCCCAGCAGGCAATGATTGCAGATCTCAGTTCCAGGTTGTGGGCTCACAGCTCTTGGTTTCTGTTGGTACTGCATCTAACGGAGGTGGGACAAGAGCCAGGGAGAAGGTGATGTTTTGAAGGCAGCGGATGTGTCCAGCAACACTATCCACAGCACCTCTGGTAGTGATGAGCAGTGTTGGTTCCCAGATTCATCACTGCTGATGAGAGCTATCAGGGCAGGACAAAAGCCTTTTTATTCCCAACATTATCTCTTCCTTCAGCTGAGAAGGCAGTGGCTGGAAAAGTGGTGGTTTTGTGGAATCATAGGATCCCAGCCTGCTTTGTGTTGGAAAGGACCTTAAAGCTCCTCCAGCTCCAGCCCCTGCCACGGGCAGGGACACCTTCCATAGAGCAGCTTGCTCCAAGCCCTGTGTCCAACCTGGCACTGAGCACTGCAGGGATGTGGCAGCCACAGCTTCTCTGGGCACCCTGTGCCAGCGCTCAGCACCCTCACAGGGAACAGCTTCTGCCCAAGAGCTCAGCTCAATCTCCTCTCTGGCAGGTTAAAGCCATTGCCCTTGGCCTGTCCCTACAGGTCGGTAGTGTGACCACTCGCATTGCAAACATCACTGCGTGGAGGAAATGAGCCCCATCCCCTCTCCTCCCATGAGTTTTCAAGGCAGCAGTGAGAAGACATCAGCACAGTTAAAGATGTCAATAATAACCCTGATCAAACAGGTTGGAATTTGATATATCGTTATTTGCAGATGATGCTGTTTATTTATAACTGTTCTCCCTACAGGATAGTGGGACACCAGGATAACCACAGATCTGGAGCTCAGTGCCTGGCCGTGTGCTGTAGGAGATAGCGATGCTTCGAGGTTGGATTAGGGGGAGCTGCATAACAAATGTGCTCAATAATTCTTCCCCATCTGTCAGAAGAGTTTCGGAGCTAGGGGTGATATTTTACTGTGTCAGCTTGGAGTGCATGGGGGTGTTGAGGCATGTCCACACATGAGGTTCTGCTCTAGTCCCTGCAGCCCAAGGAATCCTTACATACCCTCCATGAATTCAAATTTCAGTTTGCTTATTACAAGGAGGATGGGTCAAACCCAATTTTGAAGTGCTTTGTGCTGGCAGCGACGGTGGTGAGAGATTTTCAGTGCCTGAATGCTGTAACAGCTCTTTTCTAATGTGTTTAAAGTGTTTATGGTGGGTTTTTTATGACAGCTTTTAAGAACGTTTAAACTTTCTGATCTTGGAAGAGCTCAAGTTGAGGCCATGCTTTTATCAGGCAGCAAGCTGTAGTGTGGCAAGCCTGGATGACAAGTGACTTGATAGGAGATACAGCAGCTACCCCAAAATACATCCTGGCAAAACAGGGGGGGATTGACCCTCATGGCTCCTCTTAGCAAAGAATCCCACTTTAACCCAAATGAGTGCCTTTCTCTGGCACAAGCTGCTGGGCTTTTGGGAAGCTGTGCCAAGGCTGCAGCTTGATGAAAAATGGCATCGAGTGTTTCTGTGTGGAATATTGGAGCTTCGTAAGGAAGATTCCCCAGGAGATCTGCACGCTCCAGGGACTGTTGGGAAATCGTCTCCCATCCCGCTTTCATCCCAGGTTTCTCCAGTTTCCTAAAGGCCACAGCAGAAGATTCCCATTTCCAAAGACTAATTCACTTCCAATAAATAACCTTCATTGGCCTACAGAGGCATGGTGCATGTCGGTACCATCCCGTAGTGGAACTGGATGATCTTAAGGTCCTTTCCAACCCAAACCCCTCTGGGATTCTGTGATGTCAGTGAAGCTTTGGGAATGGTTTTAGTTACATATGTGAGGCTGTGAAACTAAGGCATGTCTGAACTCAACATGGGGTCAACAAAATCCAATGGATGGGTTGGAGAGAAGGGAAGGTTTTTATCCACCATTTGGTTCAGTTTCATGGGATTGCTTTTTGACCTAATGTCTTGGATTGCTAACTGGACTTGGGATAGATTATCTGTCACCAAAGCCCTCCAGCACCCCCCTGGGAGGCCGGGTTTGGCTCAGGGCAGAGGAGCAGGGCTCCAGCTGCCTTGGGGACCAACATCTCAGGTTTCCCAGTGTAATGCCCAGGTTGTGACCTCATTGGGAATCCAGACTTCATTGTGCCTTACCAAGGAGCTTCCAGTGTGCCAGATCCATACCAGTGGGTCTAGAAAGGTGGTCTTTCAGGAGGAAGTGATGAAGAGGAGCAAACGCATGTGTTTGGAGAAAGGAGAGGGAAAATACATTTACTCTCCCTCTTCTTGCTCCCAGCCCTGACCATTTTGGGCTCATCTGTGAAAAGCTATGTTGAAATCCCAACTAAGCCTTATCAAAACCTTGGATTTCAACCATGGTTTCCCACTGGCCTCCTGCAGTAGATGATGCTTCAAAGGGCCTGTCTTGACCCCAAGGAGCTTGTCCCCAGCCCTCTTCCTTGGCTTTTTCCATGTTGTTTGGAAGTGCTGTATGCCCTGGGTAGGGAGGATGGAGCCCATGATCCTGAAATGTGAGCATGTCTGGGGCAAGGCCTTCCCCTTCCTGTACTTCATCTGCTGAGAGCTCCTGGGAGGGGAATGGGCCCTTCCCTCATGACCCCTTTTGATGTAAGACTCAAAAAGAAACTGGAGAAATGAAAGCTGGCATGCCACTTCCTAGGACGTGCTCGTAGGGCCTCCTTGGTGTGTCCAAAAGCCAAGGGGAGATGTGACAGCTCTATCCCCCCACCAAACCTATTTGTCCACAACCGCCCGGCTCTGCTGGTTACCTTTGTCCAGGACTGGCCCGAAGATGGCCAGGCTGTCATCAATGGTGGTGCAGTTCCAGCGCCGGCCCCGGAACTGGTGCTGGCATTCCTGGATGCCCAACTTCACCCCCTCGGCCACACTGGGCATGATCTCAATGTAGTTGCGGCAGAAGCGGAGCTGCTTGGGGACGAGGCCGGGGATGGAGCCGCAGAGGATGGGCTGGGACCCCAGAGAGCTGTACTGCTGACCTAGTGCAAGGGACCTGCAGGGACAGAGGACAGCGTCGGGTTGGGACAGCAGCTGGCACTGCTCTGCTGCCCGCAGCTTTACCCACAGAAGGGGACAGACGCGTTTTGCCAGCATCAACTCGCGACGCAGACGTTCACACTCAAGGGCAGGACCACAAAAGCTCCACAGCTCTGCTGGGCTGGGAGAGTCCCTTTCATCACTGTGTGTACAAACGTGAGCAGACAGATGTGCACATAAAGGAGGGGTTTTGTGTGTGTGTGAGTGCAGTGCACAACACGAGGAGCAGGAGTACCTATGGCAAGTGCAGGGGGACTCTTTCTCTGCTTAATCCCTAAATCCCCCAGGAGTCCTGTCACTCTCAGGCCAGTGGCTCCTTTTCTTCCCATCTGATAGTGCTAGACATAGAAAAGCTGTGGATCCAGCAGTTTCAAGTTGTCTCTCTATGATTCCCCTTGGTCTGGGATGAGCTAAGCTGTGGGGATAAATGGTCTTGTGCAGATCCTGTTACTGCAGTTTCTGGTGAGCACATCGTTGCATCCTTGAGGAGGTTATAAAGTCTCCTCATTGCCTCAGCATTGGAGACACTGTGCTCACCCTCTCAATTTCATCCTACAGAGAAGGCCAGCGGACCCATCTTCTGTTTGGGCCACTGTTTGGAAAGACTCATGGTATCCAGAGAAATTGGACCTAGTAGCATTTGAAAGTGGCAGAGTTTGGCCAGATATATGGAAAGGAGATACATGGATAGATACGTGTCCAAGATATATGGAAAGGAGGTTTTAGGATGAACTAAAGAAGGTTTCCTGCCAGTGAGAGCAAAAGCTGCTGGGACATTTCTTCTTTCCCCTCTGCCTATGGGACATGTAGGTTTGGAAGTACCAAATTCCTTTGGCTCTGAGTCTTGGGCAACATGGTCTAGTGTGAGGCGTCCCTGTCCATGGCAGGGGGTTGGAACTGGATGACCTTAATGTCCTTTCCAACCCAAACCATTCTCTGATTCCATTGTTCTTTGTGAGTGCTGGAGAGCCTCAACACTGTCATCTTCTCCCTTTGTCTCAGCATCAAGTAAATAGAACCCCTCTTCCCAACACCTCGAGAGCCACGACCAGCAGTGCTCCTTGAGGGCTCCAAGGACCTGGTAGAAATGAGACTCTTAAGACACAGCATTTCCCCCCTGCATCTCAAGTCACTGCTTCATCATGTTACAAAGCAAACATCCTTCCTGCCTGTGCCCTCTAATGCCTTGTCAATGCCCTGTATCGATCCCTGCAATTCTCATAACACACTGGGAAATCTCGGGATCAGCAGGAGAAATCCAGGTCCCAGCTGAACTCTCGTTTGCCACCCGCTGTCTTGGAGAAAAACTTCCTCTGCCCAGAGGTTTCTCTTTGTGCTATTTTTGGACATATTTGGCATTTTCCAGTTCTGGGCCATGTTCTGTTTAAAAGGGACGATTGTACGGGCTGGCACCTCCCTGGTTTGTGGTGCTGAGTGGCCATAGCGTGATGCATTAAAATGCACATTGGGATCCAGGAGTTTTCTGTCTGGCTCCTTCTCTTCATTTAGTGCTGTATGAGCCCTTCCCGGCTCTCACCCATTTTGCCCTTTTCCCTTTCCTAGCAGAGGCCTCCTCACACACGTGCATTGCAGGTGACTAAAGGGTTGTGCCAAATCAGTGCCAGCAGAGGTGCGGGGTCAATAGAAACCTTCCAGGAGAGCCAGACCCTGTTGGTTTTGTTTTGGTGCATTGGAGCTCTCTACCTCAGCCTGATGCAAAACTCAAGGGGTCTTTACCGAGTGGCAGACGTTCATTTTAAGCTCAGAGATCATGAATCTCGCTCTCAACATAATGGAGTACCTTCAGTTGCTATCTCCAACCTTCTGCTGTCTGACCTTTGAAGGGGGTGTTATAGCTGATATAATATTCATATCTCTTAATTGTTATAATTTGCTGACAGCAGCCCTCTGTGAGCAGGGTAAGACACAAATTCTTGGGTTTACCTGAAGATCAAGAGAAGCAAGAGGGAAATTGTTGCAAGTCAAAGCATGCAGTATATATGCACATATGAGCTTGAGAAATGCCAGGTCTGGGATATGGAGAACAAAAGGATGACAGAATTCAAATAAGGAACGTCGCAGTTGAGTCGGGAGCTGGAGAGCTTTAATGAATCCCAACCCTTTGCTCATAAATCACCCGCTATTGAATCGCTACTGAATGTGTCTTGAGTTTCGAGCTTCTCTGTAGAGTGGGCACTTGTGTCCCCGCTGTGAGATGCCACCATTGCCATAAACTCTCCCCCCCCCCCCCCTGGCTTTGCAATCCTACAAAAGCAGGTGGGAAATTCATTCTTTTTATAGAGGTAATTTCAAGTGCCAAAGCCTCAGAGCCTGCTCCCTTGGACACGGGTGAGTCCCATGAGCATAAGCCTGGATGTAGGGATGTATTTCTCTGTTGCTGTCCTTGACAGTCTCTGTAGACTTTGCACCCTGGTGTGATGTGACCTGAACAGAGGAGGCTCTTTTTCCTTTTCCAACTGGTGTGTTTGAAAATCACCTCCTTATATGTGTATAAATGCCCTGATCTGCCCAAAACTCAGCCGCCCACAGGGCCAGGTTCTCCCCAGTTAAGATTCTCCCTCCATTTAACCACACTTACGGGCTAGAAACCTTTCTAAAACCTTCACAAAGGCCAAAGTTTATCTGGGAATCACTCCCAAACTTGTGGCTACTTTGGAATAGGTGAAGCATCTGAGAGCTCTCCCAGAGGGACAGCTCAGGGTAGTTCAATGCCTCTATGTCCTGAGTGTCTTATTTATTGTCCACACGTAGATGAGACCCTCAGTGCCATGGGATAGTGGTGGCCTTGGCAGTGCTGGGGTACACTTGGACTGAGTGATCTTAGTTTTCCAACCCAGTTGGTTCTATGATTCATGCAACACAGTGGTGCCTCCATCCATGAGCTGTGTCCTCCCTACAGCTGCACAACCCTCTTCCAGCAACCTCTTCTAGGAGAGCTTAATCCCTCCTCCAAGCACTGCAGGACAAGCGGATGTTCCCAGAGATGGGCAGTGTCCCATGAGAGGAACTTGGAAGGACCACAGGTGATCAACCCGTGTTGTTCCGGAGCACGTAGCATCAGCTGGTCGGGAATTTGGCACTCTGCTCCAATTGTGGATAAATGGTGGTTATTTCCAGAAGGAAACAAGGAGAAAGCACTTAATGAAATGATCCTTTGATGAGTGCTCCGAGGGTTGGACAGTGTGTACCCTGCCTGTAATCCCAGATGAAGGGAGAAGTGCTTTTATTGCATGTGCTTTTAGTTTGAGAGATCAGAGCAATGATTTCTCAGGTACAGCTAAAAAATGAATGCTACAAAGGGATGCTGAGGAGCTGCTTAGGGTCTGAGGAATGACAGGGAGGTGCTGGTGTTCTGTTTTAGCCTCCAGTCCACACTGATGTTGAAGTAGCTACTGAAACACACTGCAGGCTACATCTACATTAAGTCAGATGAAAAGCCCCATATCTTGAGCTTGTTCAGCCTGGGGAAGAGAAAGCTCTGGGGAGACCTTAGAGCAGCTCCAGTGCCTAAAGGGGCTCCAGAAAACCTGGAGAGGGGCTTTGGGCAATGGCCTGTAGGGACAGGACAAGGGAATGGCTTTAACTGCCAGAGGGGACACTGAGATGAGCTCTTAGGCAGAAGCTCTTCCCTGTGAGGGTGCTGAGGCGCTGGCACAGCCCAGCTTTTGGGAGCAGAGAGGCCAGTTTCTTCTGAGGTCCCTGAGATGGGACCTCAGGCAGTTTCCCAAGGGCTCAACAAGCCGTGTCCCACATCATTGCTCCCTGGGCATTGAAGGAAGGTAGGGAGCCTGGCAGAGATGCTGCAGCAGGAGAAGAAAGTGCCAGTGAGTAGAAGGGTGGCAGAGAAGGCAAGAAGAAGCTTGCCCTGTAGACAGGCTGGCAGAGGATGGATTACTCTAAACTCTGAGTATTTAATCCCAGGGAGACATGAAGGGGAAGGAGATTAATGGATGCTGTGATACAGCAAAAAGGGAAAGCCAGAGAAGGAAGAAGCCAGGATGAGGCTCAAGGAAGCATGTTGGGTACGTGTTGGAAGGAGGTAGCTGGGGAGGAGGTTGTCCTGCTCAGAGTGGGCTCTGTAGGTGTTTACACTGAGGAGTATTAACCATCACTTTATGTATTTCTCATTCTGTAATTTCAACCATTCAAAAGATTGCCGAAGCAGAGCATCCCTCCTACAGAAGAGCAGCCTGTTTGTCTTTCATGTTCTTTCCCCACTCTAAAAGCAAAAGTCACTCTTGTCAGTGGGATGTGGATTCTCCCATTCCCTGTACGCACTGAGTCGATGTAGAGTCACTGTAAAGGAGCAGAGCTGCACTCCAGAAAAGCTCCAGTTATTCCATAGAGAATTAGTGAAGGACTTCTCAAGTTGAACCTACCCTCGTGTCCCAGACAATGCCATGCACAGGGGCTTTACTGGGTGAAGGCCAGCTGCAGAGAAGGGCAGAGCACCTCCAGGCTGTGAGCAAGGGCACAGGGTTTATGGTGAGACTTTTGCCGCATGAATTGAACTCAATCTTTCCTTATCTGCTTTGGGTCTTGTAGGCCAAACAGGACCTGCACCCATCACCCACATCCCTGCACCCTCTCAGCCACTGGTTTGCACTGTTTTCATAGTGCAGATTGCAGCTGGGCTGTGATGGAATGAAATTGAACGTCTCAGGTGCCCTACACCAGTACTGGCACTGATTCTTGTTTGGGTTTTGCTGAGTTGGGGTTCTGACAGTTTAGCAAGTCCAATCGGGTTTGGTTTTGATCAAAGAGATGCCCAACCAGACACAAGTGAATATGTGTGTGTGTGTGTGCGGCGTGCTTGGCAAGGAGGATAAGGTGCTGGCAAAGGGAAGAGAGATGGAGTGATTGGTCTGCTCTCTTCTGAGAGGGGTAAACTCTTGCACTGATTTTGCTTTATGAAGTGCCTTTTGCCTGGGTGGAAAGGAGCTGCGTTTGGTTGAAGAAATGTAAATCTCCTCGAGGACACCTAATCTAACCTGAAGCATTTGTCTCTTAGGTACTGCAGTTGTAGTTTGGAAAACGGGAAGCACAGGAATGCTGATTGAAAAGGAAAACGGAAGTAGGGGATGCCAAAGGATAAAGTTCTTCAGGAACGAGCCTATTGGTGCTCACCTGGGCAGTGACAGCTTTCTGTGGTGCTTTCCCCTTGCCCTGACAATACCTCCTTTTTCCCTTAGTGCCAAGGCAGGAGGTGGGATGAACTGAAATCTGAAGTGTCCAGCTCCAAGATGAGTCATGAGCCAGAAACAGGCTCTAAAGCATCACCATGACTCCGTGTCACTGAGCAAACCCACAGGCAGCAGCTCTGCTGGTACTGCTGGTGCCTGGCTGCAGCCTTCACCAAAGGACACCCTTTCTGATAGGTCTGATGGTACAAGAGCATCTCCTCAAGCCTGCAGTGTATGGGTGCTACTGGGGCACGTTGAAAGCCTGATCACAAATGTGTCATCTAGCAGCAACCACACAGTGCTTTGATGAAGCTTGCATAGCTGTGAGTCGTAGCCACCTACAATGGTATCTCCATGAGAATGCAACCATCTCCTTTGACATTCAGCAATGTTAAATATGACATCCAAGGGGAAAGAGGACAGAGTCTTATTTATGAAATTGGATTACCCAGCTCCCAGGCTCCAAGGGTTGCCTACACCTTCCCTCCTGGACACATTAAGGATAGTTTTGTCCCCCTGTTGCTTCCATTGAGTTCTGGCCAAGTGTGTGCTCTCTTGTCCAGTCAAGAGCACATGATGCTGCAAGCCATTACTGCAGACACTGGAGCGGTTTAACCCTCCTCCTTGTTGTAAATAGGGTGTTAAACACGGAAAGGGGACAAAAGAGCAATAGCAGTGAGCTGAGGCAGTGGCTTATGTTGACAGTTTGATTAGTCTATTGGAAAGACTTCTGAGAGATTATTTAGTTACAGTGAGAAGAAGGGGAAGATTAAGACTTTGTGTCCAGCAGAAGAGGGCAGGACAATGGCTGAGGAGTGGGAATTCAGAGCAGCAAAATGCAAAGGCACAAGTTTCAAAGAAAAAGACCAACGTCCAACGCTTGCTGCAGATTCTCTGACACTGTCTTCAAATGCTGCCTGTGCTTGTCTGAAAGAACTGTTTGAGTCAATACAAATTAATTCCTCACCCTTGGGGTAAAGGAGCAAATCCAGTGATCACAGTGCACAGCCCTGCCTGGCTTTGCAAGGACAGTTCGTTTTTCCCCTGTCCTCTGTTTTTTGAAGAGGGAGAGCCCATGTGGCCTGTGTCCTGCTGTGATTTCTGCCATAATAGTCCTCTGCACGTATTGATAGTGGCTGCGCTGACAGAGGCAGCAAAAGGAGGTGGATATGCTTGAGCAGCACTGGAGGAGCCTGCATCCAGCTGTACTATAAGGGGAGCTGCTGGGAAATCTGTATTATTCCCTATTTCCCCTCCAAACCAAGGTTAACTCTTCCATCAGGTTTCAGTACCAGGTGATACACATGGAAGGACATGGGGGTACTGTATGGAACAGGTTTAATCCAACTCAGTAATTTGAAATAACATTATATTGCAGCCCACAGATGAATCCTGGTTCCTAGCTCAGGCGGTGGAGGAAGGATACTGAGTTCCCCAGGTGGCTGTGCTGGACACCCTCCCACTGCAGTAGCATGTGATGCTGAAATAGTGCCCTTAAACTCAAAGAGCCCTGCGGGAAGTTCCTCTGTCCCCTGTAGATTGTTTCTGGCTCTGGACCTGCTCTGCTCCGTTGTGATCCAAGCAAGCTTTGTGGAGAGATCAGTTTCAAATAGTTTTCAAGTGCTCTACCTGCAACTCCTTTTGCAGAAGCATCCATGGTCTGCAAATGCCAATGGAAACCTGGGAGCTGCTCCTCCTCCCCAAGCAGCCAGCGAGTTCCCTTCCATGCCCTGCAGTGTGTCTCCTGAGCGCCTCTCATAGCCTCAGATGGCTTTTGAGTCCCTATGGTTCAAGAGCAGACCCAAATTCTGGTACCCAGAGCAGCCCAGCACGTCAAGCTGGGACAGTGGCTCCTTCAGCAGCACTAAGACCAAACCTAGATCAGGTTAATGATCTAGCACAGGCTTCCTGCTTGCCCTTTGCTTTCTCAGTCCCTCATCCTTACCGGAGATAACGTACCCTGGAGGTAGCACCCTTGTCAGGCGTTTCCAAAGCTGTTTGCTACCAACGTGATCTTGCCCCGTGCACCTGATCTGCACAGCAAAAGCTCTTTGTGTGATGTCTTTTAGGTCAGGGCTTTGGTTGCTTCCTCTTAGCTCATGTGGACCATGGTGGAGCCACGGGGCCAGAAGTACATGGCTATGAGTTGCCTTGGCTCTTGTATGAGCAGTGCAGGCATCTGTATGTGTTGGAACAACAGCCCATCACTGACGTTGGTGGAGATCTGAGGAGCCATGCTGTTTTTGGATCTAGTGTCGAAGAAGCGAATATTCATTTCTCACAAGAGAATGGAGAGCAGTAGGAATCATGACTGAGAAGGGATTAAGGTAAAATTATGCTCTGGGCTCCCTAAGCATGGACAATACAACCTCTTGTTCCCGGATGGGGTCTGGCTTTCTCTCCTGAGTTATTTGATGTGCTTCATCCTCAGATGTCCTGCTCACACTCTTGGAGGGACAGCCTGGCCCTGTGTCCTTTGCCAGTATCAACTCTCTTTGCAGTCTCTGTGTCACATTTAGGGTTGAACCTGCTGGTGACACAAGCTATTGCTCTGGAGGGATCCAGGACCCCGATGCTCCTCAGATCTGATGTGGTGTGATGCACGGTCCAGCCTTGTGGAGAAGTCCCTGTCCCAGCCCAGGCAGCGAAGGGAGAGTGGTCAGGTCCCTTTTGCTTCATTTGTGGTATTGCCCAACCACAGCTCAGACAGCGGGGTCAGACCTGAGCCATTCACCTGCACTTCTAATGCAGAAGCCCTTTTCCTGCAGAGTCCTCACAACAACAAAGGGCTTCGTACCAGAGCAAGCAGATCCCACTAGATGACTCCAGTTTCCCCTTGTCTGAGCATGAGCAAACGAATCTGCTGTTGCATCCCTTCCATTATCCCTCTGCCCACTGGTGTGTGGATTAGTGTTGCTGCAGCAACAGCACTTTTGTGAGATGAGCCCATTCTGGGAGAGCTGCTCCAGTTTGGGTGACTCAGGGCTCTGTCATGGGCCTGAAAGTGATTTGGCATCTGCTTCCCCCCCTTTGTCTTGGCATCTCACACGGTTTGGCTCTGACTTATTTGACAGCAAATGCTGGAAGGGTGGGAATGGGGGTGGGCAGGGCTTGGGAGCTGGAATCTGCTTCTCTTCCTAATGAATGCAGCCTGAATAAAGTTGGTGACAAGGGTTTGTGTCCAGGAACTGGGCTCCTTTATTGTCTTGTGCATCAGATATAAATGTTATGTTCAGTAATGCCTGGTCAAAGCGATGTCACTCTCAGTTTAGAAAACACAATCAAGTGATTTGCCATGGGAGAGAATCTGTTCTGCAGGGACTGTGATAATATTCTTCCCTCAATTTACATACATGCATATGATTTGCATATGCAAATGAAAGCATCCAGGCTGTGACTGCGATAAACACAGCAAGATTTTCAGCACTGCAAACCCTTTCCTCTGAAGAGAGCCACTGAAATCCACTTGGAGGCTTGCTCGCTCCAAATCAGCAAGTCCTGGCAGGGCTGTGGATCTCCACGTGCACAGCGTGTGACCTCGGCCTCCACGTTTGTTGGTGCTGCTGCCCTGTGCCACAGCCAGTCCTGCTTGTGAGGCATTCCCAGCAAAGCAACAGCCCACCACTTGGGTTCACCTTCCTTTCCTGCTCCTTCCCCTGTTCTGGCACTGATGGAGGGGCATTTCCTACTAACGAGGGAATGGGAGTGATGGGGCACTCCATCCAGGCATCGAGAGAAGGAAAAGACACCTCTCCACTCAGGCCACTGGGGGTACTGGTCATCCTCTGTTGGGCAGTCCATGGGCTGCCAGTTTGGGGTGTTGCCTTGAGAGGCTTTGGTGGTAGCTAACCTCAGTAGTGGTCAGTGTCAGCTGTCTGGAAATCACCCACTGAGAGCAACCAGCTTTGTCATTGGAAAGCATCGCTTTAGTTCTCAGATACTATGGGAGCATCCAGTTGAACACCTTGGATGAGAACTGCTACATCCACCTCACTGCCCCATCATCTGGGGTGTGATCTACGATGGGCTGCCTGTCGTTGAAGGGCCTTCATTGTGCCCTGAGATCGGGCTTGAAGATGATAGGGGTGATTTTGCTCCTGTAAACAGCCTGAGGTTACATCAAAAAGGACATGTTTTGCCCAAGAGGAGACAATGGATGCCGTGGTCTTGTGTGGTGTGGCTCTGGCCACTGTGGGCAGTGTAGCTGAGACGAAGGCACCAGTTCTGCTGCAGCTGAATGAGCTGGATCTTAAAGGGCTTTCTGTCAGATACAACATGGAAAACCAGAGTTGAATCTTCTGTAAACCAGATCTGAGTTAGTTCTGAAGATTTATGGTGATGTAGAATTGCACCTCTGCTGTCCCTTTTCCATGGAGCCACATTCAGAGTGGTGGGGTGCTGAGCTCTAGAATGATGTGAGGGACAAACCACCATGAATGCTGGAGATAACACTGAACTGGCTAATGCACTGGGTCTGCTCCAAAGGTCAATGTGGCCACAGTTCTGCCTTGTCCACAACTAATCTCGGTTGCGTAGATGTCGTGGTTGAAACCCAGCCAGCAACTAAGTACCAAGGGAAACACCATGAGAAATAAGGCAAGGATAAAAGGTGGGTTTGTCCGGTGTATGCAGGTTCCAGCAGTAAGCCAGGCCTCCTGGACTGGGCTTAAGCAAGTTAGTTATTACAGTGTGGGTAGGTAGAGTAGCATGGGTACTCCAATGGTGGGGAGATACCAGTGGCCATGCATGTCTGCCTCAGCTCTGGAAACAGCTGTGCTAAATGGAATGCCATCATTTCTGAACATCTGGGAAGCCTCATCTGTGACCTCTGGGGATAAAGAGCTGATTTTCAAGAACTAGACTATTTAGGCTGTGTAGATGACAGCGCTATCACTAGTGTCTCCCTATTGTCTGGCTATTCCTAATTCTCCTTGTAGTGCCTTTGTGCAAGCTCATTTATCTGATCAAAGGTTGAGTAAAGGTTGCCCCCAAGGTACAAGACCACTATTCATAATAAGGCTGTGAAGACTGCAGACAAGGCCCCAGCAGACATGGGTTAAGACTCCTTCGGGGAGTTTGGTAGAGCTTAATTCCCTAAAACTATGATCCTGACCATTGTACCACTGTTGCCTTAGTTCGAGGCAAAGGCTCCCTCTTTGTAAGGTCTTACGTCAGCTCCCAGGCTCTTTCAGCTTTCTCACTTAACCAAACAGAAGCAACAAGCCATGCCCCACTGAAGCCACAAAGGAGATTTTCATTTGTTGAGGTCTTATTTTCAGGAGATTTACAGGAAAAAAAGGAGTGAACTGAAAAGAGCAGTGGAAATGCACAGGTACCTATAATTTGGCGTAACTACGGGAAACAGAAATTGGGTGGGTTTCATTAAAAACTCATTAAAGGTGATCACATACAATGCAACAGTTGTTTTTAAAAAGCAATTGAAAATCTTTTGCACCAACGATAACCCCAAACCAAGCACTGTTTTCAGAGCATCAGCAGTTACGAGAAGCAGGTATTGGTAAATCAAGTGAAAACCAAATCAGTGATGAGGGAATCGCACAGCTGAGGCATGGGGTATCTGTGCTATTGGCTGGGATCTGGGCTGGAGGCTGAAGTGATAAGTCCTGCAAGGCAAGGAATCATTTTGTGAGGCTTGTGGATAAGCCAGGACCTGTCTGTATTGTACATGCAGCTGATGGGAGTCGTCTGATGGACTGCAGACGTTTCAGCTGAGGCCATTGTCCTGCTCTGCCACAGAGAGCTCTGCATGTAAAACCCAATCTGCTAATGTAAGGCAGTAGCTAAGGTGAAGCTACCTGCACTGCATCTATCCAGTGGATGGAGCAGAGTAAGGAGTAAGGGTTTGAGCAGCTCTTGTTAGGGCTCCCCTGGAGCTGTGAAAAGCCCCAGTGACGTTTCCCAAGGATCTTAAAATTCCTCACTAGTTCTGGAAAGTCACTGCAGGAAAAGTGGATGAGTGCAAGACATAGAAACGGGGTCAGAATAAAGCAGCAAACTGAGATCTTTGTCACCTAACGCGAACCCCTTCCGTTTCAAACTCGGAGGGTCAATTTGTTGAAAAGGTGGAGGAGGATCTCTGGTGTCTGAGACAGTGCCATGCTAGAAGGGCTCAGCAAAAGAGTTTGTCATTCACCACAGCAAGATGCAAGTACTGGGAAAGGTGCCAGTTGAACCTCATTAGATTTGTCAGATTAATTAAAACCCGACGGGGTCAGAGAATGGTGAAAAAGACAGATAAGCAAATCAGGAAACCCATCTTTAGCAAAGGAGTTCGAGAGCTCTTTTATCAGAGCAGATTTGCTTATCAAAACATGCTTCTTTCGTGCTTTCAGAGGTGGGAACGCAGCTATGCTGACAGTCGTGGTGCTCACGTTTTGTTGTTCCAGGGTAAATATTGCACTTCTCAAGCTCGTGCAACAGAAGCCCTTTCAGCCAAGGGTCACTCACAGTTTCTTTCCTAGGTGCCAGTGGAGGTTTTCTTCACTGACCTGTGCCAGCACTAGCCTGTCCCTCTACTTCATGTGCTAGATGCATGATCCAGAAACAGGTAGGGTAATGCGTAGACAAGGGAGACGGCACATGTGTAAAGGATCATTGCCTGACCTTCTGTTTTGGGGTCAGTCTGGCAATTTTAAGGAGTCCTGGCTATAGTCCTAATCAGAGTAAATGATAAACCGAGGGTTCCTGGGATGGAAGAGGTGGGGACTCTGAAGATGCTCCCAGTCTGCAGCTTTCTCTTCAGGTATTATCATAGGATATTTGTAAATCATATGCAGTCAATGCACAGATAGCGTGAAAAAAGCTCAAAGTGTTAATCCCAACACAGTATTTCTCAGCCTGTGCCCCATCAGATACGGCCTTTATCCTGAAAACTTCAACTGAACATCCTTAAATAATACAACCTGATATCAGCTTTGCATTGCATCCAGTATTGATGTAATATTACCTGCAAACTGGAGTAATATAAAATCACTTCAGTTTGTAGAGACAAAATAAACTTCAGATCAAGTCAGCCAAAAGAAGATAGCATCTGCCACTAGAATTAAAATTAAACTTGGAGTAATTTAAGGAACATGAGCTATAGCTCTCTATCCGTGGCACATGTAAATTACACAGCCAAGTTCCTCATGGCTCCTTCCCATTGCAGAGCCCTTAGGAAAATGATTGATCCACTGAGAGGTATTGGGAGCTGAAGAGTGAGATTATGGATATAAGCAAGAGCTGGTGGACATCAAATTTGTCTCATTCCAGCCACAGCCAGTGGAAAATAAGGGTTGGTCTGCAGTCATGAGGTGGCTCTGTCTACCAACAGAGGGAGGAAACCGGGTGATCAGACCTACAATAGACTTTCTGGAGGTCCACCTTAGAGACAGGTGGCAGCAGACCATGCTTTGGCGATGTGCATATAGTAGGATATATGCCTTTCTGGGATAGAATTCCCATTGCAATTGTCCTGCTATAAATTAGGATTTTTAGAAGTAGCTTTTAACATTTTAAAGCTATGCTTTTAGGTTGAGTAGTTTCCATTGCAAGCTTCATACAGAGTCGTTGCCTTTAGGAAACTGAGAGTACAAGTGTGCTCAAATAGAGAAAGGATAATGCCAGCCTCCTGGGTTTTCATTTCCAGGTCTGACTGTATCTCCCCAGACATGATGTCCACAAGATGTCATACCCATCTGAACGCAAATCCACCTTCAAAAAGCCTTTGGTATGAGCTTTATAATGTTGAAAAAGTAGTAATAGCTGCTCAGAAGCGTTTGTTGAATGGACAAAGGCCCTGACCTTCACCAAGGACTTTGGATATGTCCACATGGCTGAATGAGTGGACTCTGACTCCAGAATCGTTTCTATTTTAATGTTCAGGAACGTCCCGTATTGGATATGCTGTCACATATTAAACCCAGCCAAACATGGGTCAGTGGAAGATGGCAACTAATAGCTGCTAAGCCTTCTACTAGAACTGTCGTGGATGTTTCACTCTGGCCTGGCAAAACTTCCCAAACAGGCTCCGGTTGAGCCAAATTGCCATAGATACCACTTTGGCTCTATCCAAGTCATGTAACTCAGTTCTACAATGCTGAAAGTGTTAACAGTGAGACTTCCCTAAACGAACACCATTGCTACCCCAACCAGCTATGATTTCTGTACATTAAGCATACACTGATTGAAGCAGCTTGGTTCTCGCTGCAGGTGGGTACTACGCTCTTGCTCACATGGGGGTTTCTGTCCCACAGAGTGTCAGCTACATGGTGAAAGTGTAATTTAAAAGTTAGAAATGATTGAGTGACCATAGAGCCTCCGAGGGCTCGGAGTGCCCAGGTCTGTGCTGTGCCTGCAGGGATGGAAAGGGCTGGAGGCATTCTCACACCTCCCCTTGGCTCACACACCCAGTAGAGCAGTGACTGCACTACAGGACCTGGAGACCAACAGAGCCAGGATAGAAGCAGCAAGAAAGCATTAGCTAAAGACCTGTCATGACCGAGTTGGAGTGGCAATGGTTCATTTATGGGCACAGAAGACATGAAGATACGGCAGGGGTGATGAGTGACCATTAGATTTCTCCTTGGCATGTGTGTTGGGCTGTGTATTGCCATTGTAAGCCTTGGGCTGTCACATGGATGAGAGCTGCTTGATTGCTAGGTCTTTGTGCAGTCTGCAAAGGTCCAAGGGCAGCAGCTCCTCACCTCCATGAGGCCTTTCTTAGGACACACCACCCTGAACAAGGAGGGTGCAATCGATCATGAACCTTTGAAGTCCCAACTTGTGGCAATTGTTCCTTTTTATATCGTTCGGCACTACAGAACAAACATTGGCTCTATCAGATTTGTAAGAGCCTTTCAAGAAGCCTTAGGCTGCTGTTGAACTGCCCTCAGCATCCTCTTGGCCAGATTAAATAAGCCCAGGTCCTACCACCTTTCCTGGTGAGCCATGTACCCCAAATTCTTTACCATCTTGTTCCTGTGGGTAACCACCATCACCATTTCTCTGCCTGCGCACACACACGACTGTGTCAGTGGGCTGTGAAGTTTCTACCTGACCACATCAAGGTAAGTGTTGCTGTATAGTTGGGAAACAAGTCAGGTGAATGCACTGGTTGGCAGCCTCTAGCATCCCCAACACCCTGCAGCCAAGAGTAAGGGGAGGCCAGAAGTGCGCCCTGAATTCCCAATGTTCTTACATGGGGTGACTTAGGTAGGGGCTTAACTTTATCGAGTGTTGCTTTTAATGAAAGATTCAAATGAAGATCAACTAGTTCACAATAAAACTGATGCTGAAAAAGCTCTTTGGGACCACTTACATTTACTTCTGAATTTAGTTGCAAGAATGGTAACTGCTCTAGTGGAAGGTGTCCCTGCCTGTGGGAGCGGGTTTAGAACTGGATGAGCTTTAAGGCCCCTTCCAGCCCAAACAACGCTGGGATTCTGTGATTTCTGGCTTAAGGGCAGAAACACTTTTAAGTCTTTATGTGAGTCAGAGCCCTTCTCCCTGTGTTCATCCC
This sequence comes from Forpus xanthops, assembly GCA_032466535.1. Taxonomy (NCBI): domain Eukaryota; kingdom Metazoa; phylum Chordata; class Aves; order Psittaciformes; family Psittacidae; genus Forpus; species Forpus xanthops. The sequence continues at coordinate 32,456 of JASSUY010013827.1, forward strand.
TGTGGATCCCTGGGGCTGGGGCACTCCTGGGAGCGAGTGGTTAGGTTTGGAGGGAATGAGATTTCCTGATACTTAGGGGAGTGCACGCATTTCTTATTGCTCTGTGCTGTTGTTTTCTAGGATCGTTTTGAAGCTGTTACTGAGCTCAGGACACCACCACAGTGCACTGTGCCAGGTAGGGGAGAGTGAAAAAGGAGGGATGCTCCCTGACCATGCTAACGCTCTGCCGAGACCTGGGTTCAGCAGGAGAGGTGAGGGTTCACAATGTTGAGGTTCACAAGGCTGTATGTCTTCAAAAGCTCTCCTCTGGCAGTGATTGGGGCTGCCCATATGTGCCTGCGGTGCAGTACATGCAGTATGAATCTGAATTCCAGCTTGTACTTATTTTCATGGCATGGACGAGCCATGGATTCCCAGTGGCCATGCGTAGCTATGGAAAAATCATAGGATCCCCACCTGGTTTGGGATGAAGGGACCTTAAAGCTCATCCAGCTCCATCCCCTGCCACAGGCAGGGACACATTCCATAGAGCAGCTTGCTCCAAGCCCTGTGTCCAACCTGGCACTGAGCACTGCAGGGATGGGGCAGCCACAGCTTCTCTGGGCACCCTGTGCCAGCGCTCAGCACCCTCACAGGGAACAGCTTCTTCCTTAGATCTAACCTAAACCTTCAAACCCACAGGAATGCCGGTGGCTGTTAGTTATTGACAGCTCTCCTCAGGAGCCACACGTCACCCCAGCATCAGTCCTCATTACCGCTAGCCTCACCGCAATTCCCAGGTAGCTTCAGACAAGCTTTGGCACATCCAGGGGCAGCAGACTGCAGCCACCAGTGGGTGGGAACACCCCTCAGCAGCGTCAGCAGGTGATGACGTGTGGGTTGTGTGTCAGCCTTTCCAGTGCAGAGGTTCGTATGCCAGGACAGGCTGCTGGTGGAGGTGCTTTGGCTCAGTTTGCCACACCAGGAGCCAGAGCAGCACCTCTGGGCTTGTGTGGCAAGCGCTGTCATCTCTGTCCCTGACAGCCCCCACCACTATCTTAGTCATTTTTCCTCTACCTGCCTGCATTTTAAGCTGTAGGAAATTCATACAAAGGGTCTTTTTCTTCCTTTGTGGTGCTACAGCAGCTGGATTTGCATTGGGAAACCCACTCTCATGTTCTGATGCTATTTGTTCCTTTTGAGTAAAGCTTTAAGGGCCACATGCCTGTAACAAAACACAGGCTCCAAGATATATGTTTTGAACCTTCAGAGAACGAAAAAAACCCAAGACTGCCAAGAGAATGAAGGCTCCTATTCATTCCAGCAAGGTGAGATGCTGAAAGCTGAAGTAGACAAGTTACATGTCACCTCAGACTACATCTACATGCAAATGGTTTTCACTTTCAGGTTTTTCTCAATGAGGAAGCAGCTATGGGGCCAGTGAGAACATGTTTTTAAGTCTCTCTCTGCCTCTTCCTAGGGGCCCAAGGCCACTGGGATCCTCAGCCAGCTGCCAAAGCCTTTAGCTTCCCCTGAAAGGATTTCTGAGGAGTAGAAATAAGATTTAATAACATGACAGACAAAGCCATCCATTCTTTTAAGTCATCTGCTTAGAGGCTACCGAATGCTGGATGGGAAGATGCACTCCGTGAAAGTCGCAGTTATAGGCAGTGACCTATTACTTCTATGTCTTGAGGAATCATGAAGGGAGTAGGGCTGACTGTTTTACTCCCTGTTTACAGCAATGACTCCAAATCTGGCTCCTTTCTCCAGGCGAGTGACACACCGGAGGGTTTCAAGACTTCTTGGTGAATGACACTCATGGAAGAGATAAGAATTTGGTGTTTCTTCTCAGAACATGGGTGGAGTTTTCTCCCTGGTTGTCTTTTTCAGCCCCTGCCCATGTACTGACATCCTGGGAGTGGTTTCTAGTTGTTCCTTGGGCCATAGTATCTCTGTTAGCCTGCACTGACACAGGTCTGGCCATGGGCTGTATTTTCATCTGAATTCTCTCAGGACATCAGCAGAAAGCTCTGGGTCCATCCATCACTCTATCTATCTAAATGCTGGACCCCCAAAGGCTCAGACGTATTCTGTTATCCGTGCTGTCATTAGAGTACTTGGGATTAAAAACATGACTGCAGGTGTGATTAGTGTCACTACCATCCCTCCTGCTGCCATCTAGCAAGCCTGTTGACATGATCCATGGTTGCTGCCTGCGGTGCTGCTATACCAGCCATGGCCCCACTGCCACTTTGGCTCCATCCACACTGTTCCTGAGGGATCAGGAAAAACAGCAGTTCCGGTCTCCACAGCCTCACTACACCTCTCCATCTCTTCCTTGTCTCTCTTTTAGCAGCAGCAACCCAGACCACGTGTGTTGGACACGTATCTGAGAAAGCTTTTGTTGGCTCCAGCTCCTCTTGTCAGCACTCTCACAGGCAGCATTTAGGTGACCTTTTCCCATCTGTGCCCTATTTGTTCCTTTTCACTGCTGTAATAGGATGAAAGCACATGAAGAAGGGTTGGACCTATAGCAAAATACTGCTCACTGAAGGTTACATCTACACTGCATGATACCCCTGGACCTTACTCAAGTATTGACTGGGGAAATGCCACTTGGCTGGGGACAGGAAGCAGGGAGTTGTTAGCAATCCATCAGGCTGGGCTGATGGGCTTTGCAGCCCAGTAGCTCCACCTTCCTGCTGTCACCAACCTGGACACTGCAGATCTGTATTTGCACCACAAAGTTCTTCTCTTTTCATGCCATCCATCCTGCCTCCTCACTGTGCCAAAAGCCTCACTGCCTTGCACATAACATCTCACCACTGAGGCCAATGGCCTGATGACAGTGTCAAGCTGGAGGGCTGCTGTTAGGTTGTGCTCGCTGTGGATAATACAACCAGATGTCCAGCATCTTTCCATGGCTCCTCAATAAGAATTAAAACTCATTGCAAACCCTCAGCAGCACCATCCTTGTGCTTTTATCCCTTCCACCATACTGTCATTGATGTCGTGCTTCCTGGCATTGTCTGACTGCACTGTGGAGCAGCTGGATTATTTCAGCCGCCTCTAAACCCATTTACAAGGTGATGAGGCTCCATTCTCACTGCATTCCTTTTCCTTGTGCACATACAGATGCTTCCTCATCTCTACAGTTTTTCCCAGTGTCCCAAAGCAGGAACAAACTGTTTTGATTTTGCTGCCAAAATATTTCCTATAGGGTAGAAAAATACCCAGGAAGGTTGCACCAGCAGGACCAAGCACTATCTGTCAGTAGCCTTGGGTCCTGCAAGATGAGCAGCCTTCCTGAAGGTCTCATATTCAGCAGAGATGGGTTTAGCTGAGGAAAAGGAAGCACTGATGATCTCTGGTCCAGTCTGGCCTGAAGGGGTGCAGGAGCCCAGTACAGGCTGGTGCTCTACCTTGTCTTTGCTCCCCTCCTCCTGTTTTGAGGCATATTGAACCCTGCAAGTGGGATTTATCCCCCAAAGTCAGCCCTATGCCTGCCTATAGATCAGAGGATCAGCGAGACAACTGGAAAAGGATGCTTTCTGAAAGAGTATTTATCATGCTAGAGCACACTGCGCACAAGACCCCAGCTTCACAGAGCAGGTATTCAAAGCCTTTAGTGGGACTGAAGGAGATATTTAATTCTGTGTGCTATGGGAAGCATTGTCTCTGCCTGAGCAGTCGGGGAGCCCTGGCCCAGATATTTCTGCTCTTCAGCTCCCTCAGCCTTCAAAAACCCTCTAAAACCCTATGAAAGACCCTCAACCCTATGTGGGGCATCTCATCACATCTTTTCAGTGCAGCAGAGACTCCCTGGCACTTCGATATTGCCAGAATCTCCAAAAAACATGCATGATGCAGATCTAGTGAATGGAATTCTGCAGACAGCTCATTCAACTCCCTCCTTCCCCATGGATGCTGCTTGCCATGCCCCCAGTGTTTCTGTCTTACGTGTCCTCTGTATTGTTCATTTGGGATGAACTTGGAGGGATTTTGGAGAAGGCCGGGACATAGGGCAAAGACCTGCCTGCAGCATCTTCTGAAAACAGGGAGAGACATTTTGCATCATGGGGAAAAACCAAATCCTTTTTGGTTCCTCACTCCATGAGTCAAACCCCTCCTTGATTCAGGCGTTAAACCCTGTTTTATATCAAAGCCTGAGGCAGGGTAGGAGCTGGTGAGACCCTGGGAGAGCTGATGTCATGGCAAGGTATCATTGCCCCATGCAGATTCTTGCCTTTAGATCCAGCCATGCAATTTTGACCTGTTCTACAGCCCACCGCGCACCCCCGTTCAGACATGCCAATCCCCAGATGAAGGAGAAAAGGAATGGAAGGAATCAAAGTGATGCTGCCTCTATTTCAGTGGGCTCCCCTGCCCCAGGCTTAGGTCCTGAAGTTCGGCAGCCGCACTCAGGGCAAGGAAATCATTTAATTCTTCAGGAAAACCTGCTGTGATTTAGCCATTTCATGAACCTGCGTAGCTCTTAAACGCTTCCTGAGCATGGACTTCTCATTGTATTCCCAGTCTTTCTCTACTGGAACTGCACATTTTCATCCTCAAAATCCACGGTAATAAGTAGATTATTAAGAAAAAAAAGCAGCTTTTCCCTTTTGCTTTCCAGATATTCCCAGACATGGCAGTCCATTCCCAAGTTCACTCCCACCTACTTCTTGCCATCTCCATGTTGGCACTGAAAGGATCTAATTCAGTGATAATTCAATGTTAATAAAAAAGACTTTTCTGGAACGGTGAAAATAACCCAAGAATCTTAGTTCCCAAATTCCAGCATCTCCCTCTTTGCCATAATAGATCATTAGGCTGCAGCCCCTACCTGGCACATACAGAAACTTAATGAGATATATTCCAATGAGAAATCCTACATGAGAAAGAAATTAACTGAAATCTTCTGTTATGCAACTCGCTGTCTGCTGTGTTTCAATGACCTGAAATATTTGATTCTGAATTTTTTGTTCTAAAAGCCAAAATTCCGATTCCATTTTGTTCATATATTTATGCATCAAGTGTTGTCTTTATTTGCAAAATAACTAACTCCGGTTACTTATCAAGCCCATTATGTGATAGAGCCAATTCTTTTAAACATGATTTTTATTGTTGGTGCAAGGAGCAAAGTGACAATTCCATCATTCAAAAGAACAAAATCCATCTTGGAGGAATTTTACTAAGGAATATTTTCTTCAGGTGCCATTTGCGTTCTCAGCTTATTTGCCAGACTAAATTCACATGACAGAATACAACAAAAGAAGAAAAAGAAGTCCAAAAAACTGTAGCAGCCAAAAAGAATATAGAATTAATGGGATTTTTTTTTTTTTAAGGGGTTGATTGCAATTTAAAGGAATTAAGAAAATCCCTGCTACGCAATCATACGACAGCCAAAATTCCTATTGCACGAGAAAACAAAACCGCATCCTTTTACATCCGAAACAAATGTCTATTGCTACAGGGACAAAAATGGAGAAATTAAAGAGTGGTGAGGAAGACTCCATTTGTGCAAAGGGAAAGCTAAACCTTGCCCTTTCAAAATAACCCCCAAACTTTTCATTCTATACCAGTCAAATCGAAAGAAATTATGCTTAGAATCAAACATGCAGTTGTGTCCAGCTCAGCAGGGCAAAGGGTGGGAAGGAAGGAACACGCATCCACGCAGATCCCATAGCTAATAATTCATTAATTCATTAATCAAAGAGGGAAGGGGGGGGGGGATGAGAAATCTTACCACCAAATTGGGTAACCGGCTAAGACCTTTGTGCCATTGAAGAGAAAAGACAGAATTAGTCCAAGCAGGTGGTAATCCATCAGTCCTGGCTGGTGCAAGGGGTGAATCTCAGCGAAGTTTTCAGAAAAACATGAAGTGTGAAAATGAAGAATCCCCCTCCTCCCAGGAAAAAACAATATCAATCAATTGAAAACACAAGAGTTAAAGCAAGTCCCTGGTAGTGCGGGTGACTTTCTGCCTTGTCAGAAACACACCTCTCCAAGCCTTTTCCCTGTAGATCATCCAAAAGCGTCTATTAAAAAGTGCAGGGCTTGGGGATGTCAGCAGGCAGCCAATCAGACCGCATGGCCCAAGGTAAGGGATGAGTCTCAGCTCAGGGCTGTCAATCACGCTCTCCTCCCCCTCCACCCCACAACTTTGTTCCTTGCTTCCACAGACAAACCCTCTTTGCAAGAGACTTTTCTGGGGCACTGAGATTTTGGGTGTTGGGATGGGTTGTTTTGGGCTTTTTTTGTTGCTTTTTTTTAATTATTAATTTTTTTTAATTTATGGTTTTAATTTCACTTTGAAATCCATTTTTTCTTGCTTTTAATTTCACTTAGAAACCCAGGATGCACCGACTTTGCTTCTAGCTTGGCATGCCAAGACTTTGCAAGGTAAGGATGAAGGGTGGCTGTGATTGCACTTAATCTCATGGTGGGGGTGAGATAGACAACTTGTTCTTTGGGTGGAAAGGGAGGTGAATGTTAACCCTTGCAGAAGGCAGAGCTCATGGAGGCACTGAAGAGGCAGAGTAACCCCCTGAAAGCATTGATGTGGGCAAAGCTGATTGTTAATTTGTATGAAATGTGCACCGCTCAGGTTTATCTAACTGTGCGGGTGGGATGGATGGAGGGGGAAGCAGTGGCAGCCTGGGTTTCAATCAGTAAGAAGTGCCAATGCATGGCAAGAGTGGCGCAGGCAGATGGGAAGGTGTCCCATTGATGAATTTCTTGAGAAGTACATCTCTGGATGCAGAAAGATGAAATTATGGTCCAAACCGCAGCTATGTAATTAAGGAAATCACAATCAGTATCACCTTTCTAAAGAGGTTGTGTGTTGCAAGTAGACCCAACAAAGATTCTCCTTGCAAATCCTTGTTATAGCACAGAGACACTGTTTTTACAGGAGCTGGTATGTCAGAGTAGGAGATCAAGGGGATGACTCAACAGAATGGGACAAAGAAATGGGGGAAGTCAAAGAAGTTGCTTTTGCTCCTAAAGCATCCTGAGCAATCCCAGCTGCATTGCCCGCAGTGGAGCTGCCCAGTTTCTAAGATGGATATTGGGAGCTTTAGGAGTAGCCAACAAATCATTATATTGTAGAGGAATGGCTGTAACAGAATTCCAAGGTCCTATCTTGGGCAGCCCAATATAGCTCCTGATATTAAGGCTCTGGGTATAAATACACTCCTTGATGCTATTTAATCTCCAGAATGTACTTGCCTCATGCCTCTGTATTTCTTGATTCCCAGTTCTTACGGATTTTAGTGTATTTGCACAGTGAATTAGTGGAGAGCTGTTCTCATAAGTGGTTATTTGTTTCCTGACCATCATGCATCCAAGAGAGGACATCCACCGGGTGTTTGCTATGCACCTTACTTCTTTGTCAGACCCTGCAACTGCTGCAAGGACTATGAGGCCAAGCTTCTCCAGGCTTAATCTGGTGGGTTTTCCAGCTGCTTGTGACCCATCATAGATGTTAAATGTGGCTTGTTCCTCTCTTGTGACTTAAGATCCTAAAGGGTATATTAGGTGTAGTCTATCCTGGCAAATCTCTCACCTAGCATCCAGCTGTGTTTTATTGAATGCAATCACTTATGTTTAAGAATGCAATGATTTTCAAATGAGAATTGGAGATACACAGGTTTAATAGGATCTGCTAAATTAAACACTGCCTGGGAATCTTCCCCAGATCCTGAGCTATATTGTTCGTGTTTTTAGCTATGAAGCATGGAGCCTGGCCTGGGCCTGACGTGGCCAACCTGCAAAGCCTTGAAGAGATTTGAGTCACAATTCAGGATCAGTGTGGAACAGGAACTATTCCAAACAGACTGTTAAGATGTGACCTATCTCTTCTGGAGTTTAAATGAGTTTACCAGGGTGGATTAAGGTGGTCCTGTGTTCTTGTCTGTCTGGTTCCAGTGCCAGGGAATGGTCACAGGCACTTTTAACTTCCTTGTTAAAGTAAGCCATGGAGTACCTTTAGAATTGCCACTAAATAGCCTGTAAGTCTGAGTAGCAAAAGTAGACCTAAATTCTTATGCAGGTTTGTACCTCTACTGGGGGATGTTTTGAAGCCACACAAATTTAAGAAGGATTAAAAGTACTGAGCAAGATTCTGTCATTAAAATGTCAAACGGTTAAAGAGGCAGCAAAAGGAGAGACTGAAGTGAGATATGGGTGACTGACATCGCATGGAAGAGGCTTAAAAATCCTGACCGCTGCAGAAATCCAACTGGGGACAGCTTTTGGAATCTGAATTGAATGATTGGTTAGAGACCATCACCAAGGTCTTGGTGGTTGAGATGTTCCTGTCCATCAGACACTGGGGAACAATTCCAGGCGCTCTTATATTGTGCTGCTTGATTCTAGGGTTGACAAATCAAGCCAATAACTACTGACAAAATGCTTCTTCTGCTGAAAACCAAGTAGGGAAAAGTGCCCTAAGACCCAAATCCCGGAGGCTTTGCTGTTGTGTGTTGGGCAGAGATCTCAGTTTTGTGCTGAGAAAGGCTGCGTTGCAAAAGCAGTACTGATTCTAAAGCACCCATCCACACCCCAGTAACTGCCCAACATCGTGTTGGTGAGGCCACGGACAGGTTTTGAAAGATGTTGTTAAAGATTTGATCCCAATGACACTAAAATCAAGGAAGTGCTCTCTACAGACTCTGATGAAGTTTTTTGGGTCACTTGTCCTCTCATACCACTTAATTTGTTCCATCCATTGCTGCCTTTGTCTGCTCCGATCATGGGCTGTCCCAGCATCATGAGGAATTCATGATCCCCTTTTGGGAACAGACTGTGTTTCAAGCACGTCTGCAGTTGCTTTGGCTTGCAGATCCTGTGAGATCCTGCGAGTAGAAGGTCCTTACTGCCCCTAACCCTGTTCACATGCGACTCGTACTGATTCCTGGCTCCAAGTTTCTCCCATTGAAATGACTAATAGAGCAATGGCAGGTTTCAGTTGTGTCTTTGGTTGTATCAGCCTGGGTCCCCAAGTCCTTGGAATGGCAGGCATGTCTCACCAAGAGTATGACCTGTCTCACAGGGATGAAGACTATGTTTTCTGTGAAATGAACAGACTCGCTCTCAGTCTTCTCTGCTGTGAAATGAAAATCTGATACTTACACAATAAATTATCCTGGGGATATTTCATGCTGCCCTGAACAAATATTTATACATTCTACAGCAAACATTAATTTTAAATGTATTTTCTAAAAGCAAATGAGATTTATCCAAAAGAGTACAATTTCAAAATTTCACTTATAGATACCTCCTTGTGCTGCTGACTGACAGTTTTATTGACTGAGGGTCTTTGCAGTTATATCGGCCTGTCTGGTTTGGCAATATTGATGCTTGGACCAGTTTCAGTGTGTCCAGAATGAAGAAGCGGAAGAATCTGGAGGCTTGGCTGCTCAAGGAATGCCCTGTTGCTTTTACAATATCAATATACAGGTCCTTCTGTATTGTGGTAACATTGGGGCACTGCAAACCCAACCACTGTAGGTGCCAAGACATCTGAAGGGATGCTTGTGTTTATTCTAGCAGCATTCCAGGAAAGGAGCATTGCAATCACATGGAAAACATGCCTCTCCTTCCCCTCAGTGCGCTGACTTTTGCAGATTCTGCTTCTTTTAGTTTGTCTTCCTTTCTCTAACAGAATCTACCAGCAAGAAGAAACCAAGTGCCCAGGGAAGGCGACAGGACCATGAAGTCTCCTGGCTTTGTTCTCAGCATGTGTTTCAGCACACCAAGGCACTGTGAGGGTGAGACACCAGGAACTCAACCATTTCTGGTGCAGTTCAGCTGCCCAAGGTGGAATTAACCCACGGTCAGCGTGAGAGGAAGAGGATGACTCAAACTGCACAGTGAAGGGCAAGAGATGGATGACCTGGGATGACCTGACAGAGGGGGTTTGGATGACTGATTTGGTGTGTTGCAGAAGACAAGGAATGTTACAAGACCTGTGATCCATGGTGCAGCACTAAGCGGTGGCATCAACATGCTTGATTTGTCGGCCAGCTCTAGTTCAGTGGTGGAGGGTGGCTTAGCTGGGTGATACATGTTGAATTGCACATCTGGGCACACCTTGACATAGCCAGAAACAGAAACTGAGAAGGTGGGTCCCTCAGGAGCATGATGTTTTAAGGGGTTTCACGTCTTAGAAGCAAATGAGTTGTTTTGAAGGCCTTGATTTTGGTCTCGTTATACAAAGTGGAGTTAACATAGCCAATTACTTCTTTGATGGCTCTTACCATCACTCCTAAAGTAAATTATTAAAAAGTCTGTAAAGAGCTGAAGAAATGCTTTCAAAGCATGAATGTGCTGAGTCCCTTCCATCCTAAACTACTGGAATTCTGTGTGTTCTGAGCGCTGTTTGCTGCCAACATGTGATTGGTAAATTAACGTCACTGTACTTACCTGGTCCTCAGTTTTCTTGGCCAAATCTGTTCTCTCCTAGGTCCTATGTTCCCTCTGGCTCCAAGAGAGTGTCCTCTGCTGTTTCTTGTTCTTCATATCTCAGTTCATGTTAGCTGGGCACCACAAGGGAGTCATTACCTGCAAACACCAATCCTGTATTAACACCTGACCAGAGTGATTTAAAGAAGGACCTCAATGGTTATTACATCACTTTTGATCTTTGGACAGGAACATCTTTAAGATTTCCATGCATCTTCTGGATGTGCTCTATTGCCAGTGGGGTGCGCTACAGCCTGTTGATATTGCATTGGCTGGCCTAGCACATCCCTCACTCCTGTTAGGTGCCTCATCTCCATGTTCACTCCAGGAAAGCATTAATGCTACCCCCAAGTAATCCCATAGCTTATGTGGGGTTGCAGGGTTGCCTTTCGTGTTTGCCTGCCTGTTATGTCCAATGAAGCACTGCCTGCAGTTGATGTACAAAGCTGTGAGGTGCTCATGGGTGAGTTAGCCAAAGAGGAAATACATCTGCTGGCATAGGCAAATGGATGTTCACGTGCTCAGGTGAGCACCATGATGCTCTTTCTACTTGATAGAGTTTTGGAGTCTTCCCTTTGCTGAAGACACAGGCGTGAAGCAGAGGGAAGTTGGGATTTAGCTGTTGAGATGATGGTAATAGAAAGCTCAGATTTAACAAAACCCTGTAACCATTGCTTTTAGTGTTTTAGGAATAACCTTGTGGCTTACAAACAGCCTTACCTCACACCATTCTTTTACAGCCTATTCTAAGTTCATGGTATAGAAATGTTGCACTTCTTTTTCTTCCAGTGATGGTAAAAACGATTTGGAACCAAACTTTTGCTGCAGTATCACAGCTCTGGTTAGATTTTCAGATCTTTCCTCTATCATGCCATAGAGAAGTTCAGCCAAAAGGTGATCTAATGAAGCCCTAAGACACGTGAGCTTTTAGTGACTGTGACAACTCGGGGCAAAGAGGGCTGGCAATGAAGCCCACCTCAAACTTCAGTAAATACAAGGACATAAATACCATCTTTGATTGGCACAGTCTTGCCTGAAATTGTGTTGGCTCTCATTGCATCATGTGGGGACACTGCTTCAGCAATGGGTTTAGAAAAGGGCAGTATGTGTGATGATGCTTTAAAGTCTTCTGATCTAGCCAAGTCATCCCTACTCCAAGTCATCCCAAGTGAAGTAAATCTGAGTCTGATAGAGTAGGACACTTGTCCCATCAGCTACCACTTGTTAGTGGGATTATTTCGAGGTAGCATTAAGGGTTCTGCTCAGTCCTCACCTGAGCCATGCTGGCCCATGCCCAGCGCAAAGGATTTCTTGCACAATGATGTGATTTCTCTCATCAGTTTGAAGCAGTAGCTCAGGATACAAAAGAGAGGCTACCAGGATGGTTGAGTACGTGTAGAGCTCTGATAGCCAAACTGTAAGTATATGGTCTTCTCATAGGTTAATGTGAGCAAACATAGATGGCTGAGAGTGGGTAAGCTTGTGTAGATCAGCGGTTATAAGCCTTGCTTCTGGGGAAGCAGCCTCAAAGCAAGTCCAGAGCTTTCTGGAGAGCACATCAATATAAAAGGCTCTGTAAGGCAAGTGCATGTTGTTTCTGAAGCTGTATAGAGAAGGGCAGGTTTACACCGTGTGCCTTGCTCTATGGGAGAGGCTGAGCTGCCTTTCGCAGCTGCAGTAAATCTGACTAATTGCCCAGGCTGAGCAGATGAAGAAACTGTGCCCCAGGTCTTGGGCTTGTTTGAAGACAGCTCTGTCTACCTTGACACCTGGAGGAATGCATCCCAGGGATGGGGGAAGGGAGCAGAGTCATTCCTCTCCCTTCCTTCCTCAGGACTCCAGCCTAGCAATATCCCAGAGGCTGGAGACTACGGTAAAACTGAAACCAGCTATTTTCTTGCTGCAGGCTGTGACTTTCCATTATGTTGTAGTTGGAAAACATGGGGCTTACATGAGGTGAGAGAAGGTAAAATACTGGGAAGGGATGAAGGGGAAGGAGTGGGGGAAGAAGGAAGTGGGACAAATATCCCGATGGGAAGCTGGGCTGGAGCTGAGTTTGGGCTGTGCTGGCCCAGCGATGGGAAAAGGCAAGGGCAGCTGGTTGGAGGCAGGAGCTCTGGAGCGATGCCTGGTGCGGATTCAATCCGGGAAGTTTTAATGCCACAACAACAACAACAACAAAAGAGGAAAGGGGGGAAAGGAAGAAAAGGCTCCTGCGGGGCTGTTGCCACGGAGACCCCAAGGAAGTTTGAACCAGTCCTGCTCTTTTCACAGCCGCCTTTGAGCCAAGGAGGGAATTATGGCTGGCGATAAAAGGAGACATGTGGCCCTTTGCTCACAGGGACCGGCCTCTGCAGTTATGAGTCTTCGGCTCATTTTCTCCCTTGTCCCCTCCTGCAATTATACATTCGGAGCTCAGGGAAGAGAAATCTAGGACGAGTTGTGCACCCTTTGCCCTGGGGACCCGTCCCTGTGGGGCAGACCCTTGCCTCTTTCAGCCCATTATTCCTCCCGTGATGCGCCACCCCATTTCCTCCATACTTCTGGAATTCTTACGTGTTCAGAGCTGACAAACAGCTCACGTTGGCTGTCATCACATCCCCCTGCGCTGAAACGGCCTCCACGAGGAAGAGGGGCTGAAGATCTTTCCCAATGGAGCTGGAGACAGTTTTCCTCTCATCACAGCTCCTGGGATTTTGGGAGGGATCTGGCTGAGCAAATGACAGGACTTAAAGTGAAAGGGGGGAATACAGCTCTGTGTTGCCTTACCCTGATTTCTCCAGTGACACTTGTGTAATTCAAGGCCCAGAGTTGTGTTGTAGTGCTCAGGTTTTGCCCTGGGTTCTCCTCATTGTGGGGTTAGAGCTGGATACTGCACTTTCAATGTATGTGCTGCAAAAAGTCCTCCTCGGTCCTATTTGGTGTTATACACGAGGGACAAAAGTGAAGTGAAAGGCTGAGGTGGCAGCAGAAGAAGTGAATCTTCTACAGGCATAGAGCAGCACTGGGAGCAAAGCATACCTTAGAATCATACAACAGTTTGGACTGGGAGGGACATTAAAGATCCCATGGGAAGGGACATCTCAGCTTCAGCTCACACCCCCTGGTGAGCTGGGTTAATGGAGCCCAATTCTCTTTTTCAGGGGTGTTCAGGTCTTCTTGGAGCCTTGGTGTTGAGGGTGTCATGGTGAGTTATGAAAGGCAGGTATGGCTGGGGACATGGGGTAGTGACCAAGGCTGGGACCTGCTCTCCCTCCCAACCCTCAGAACATTACTCCAGTGCCCATTTCCTTTCTCGTGCTGGGCTGTGGTGCAGACTTCAGTTTGTTTCCATGAACTTCTTGGGTTTCTTTTTAAACCCAGAGCTGCGTTCGAAGGGCTCTTTCTACCTGGAGAGGCTGTGGGATATCCGTCCTTGGAGGGTTTGGGGATTCAGGAAGACAAAACCATAGGAAACCTTAAGGCATTAGTCTTGCTTCCCGCAGGAGGTTGGATTAGAGACCTCAGAGGTTCCTTCCCACCAGAACTTGTATGGGTTGATGATAACTTGTATTGCTTTACAAGTTAATTAACTATATAGTCTTGGTTTTGTGCATAAAACACTTAAAGAGTCCAGAGCACCTTCACAGGAGCCATCCAAATGATGGGATACAAAGCCAAGATCCATGCAGCAGGCAAAGCATGTGGCAGGCCAGCTAAGCACTATGCACAGTGCAAGCAGAATTATGTCCCCTGTTCTGAAAGTGGACACAGTCCTGGGATCACAGTAGATCATTCAGACACGGATCCTGCCTGCTCACCAGAAGCTGAAGGGTGTCTGTTCACTCACCCCATTCCCAGTGATGAACCTCTCTGCTCAGGAGGAACCTATCTTTACTAATAGGGTGTTGATTAAGTGAAGACCAGCTCCAGCCATTGAGAATTGCTTGGACAAGTGTTTGTAGATATGCCTTTGACAACTTTTAGTGTTCTGGGCAGCTCTGTCTTCCATTCCCACTGCTGCTCCCTCAGCACAAACCCATGAACCTCATCCTCCTAACACTCAAATGGGCCATTAATTCTCAGCTCCTACCAAGAGCCTGCTTTGCAGAGCAGCCAGGAATTTCGAGGCTCTGTGCTTAGGACTTGTGCAGTGTCTGAGGGCACTCCTGCCTCCTGTATTCAGGTGAAAATAGAAGGAACTGCATCCCTCAGAGCTCGCGAGCAGCATCTTTCCTGTCAAGCAGCTTGGCAAGTGGGCCAGCCTTGGAGGTCTTATTGCTAAGGGAAGCTGGAGCTTCCTGGAGCTAAAAAGTTACTGAGACTTCACTTTTGATCCCTGTACATCCACTTCTGTTCCGCAGCAAGGCACAAAGGCCATATGGAGCATTCCCATCTCCCAGCTGCTGCGGTCCTCTCTGCACCCACCCCACAGTGCTCCTCCTGCAGATGAAGTGATGAAGGCTCCTCTGGCTTAAACTTCTCTATTGCAGTGTCACCACAGGCACACGTTCCCTCCTGGGATTAACCCTCAGTTATGCAGGTATCCTGTTTGTGGGGTAAGTGGTGAATCACAGCTGAGCTGCTGTGAAAACCACCATTTGAGAGGGGAATAATCTTTATTTACATCAGTGCCACCTTCACGTAGTTTTCCTTTTGTTTTGTTATCCCATTTTTTACGGAAGATGCATACAGGAATGTGTAGATTTTCTGTGTGTTGGAGCAGGATTCCTGTTTTTATGGTCATGAGACTGTACTTTTGTAGATCAGAACAGGAATGTCCAGCACAAGTGTGTCCTGCTCTTTTGCAACCAGAAGGTATCTCCCAATTACTGGAGTTTCTCAAAGACCATCTTTAAAGGAAGACAGTTCTAAAATGCAATGCAGGTGACCCACAGACTGGCTGCATCACACCTGAGCTCTCCGGTCCCAGCTATAAGCATGATAGGATGGGGTCACTTATCGGGAGAGCTTGGGACTGTGGTACACAGTGCCATCCAGTGGACCTGCCGCGGTTGACCATGCAGCAATAGGAGGTACCCTGTCCTTTACTGATGTAGTTTGAGGCATTGAGATGTATATGATGCTTTCCCAGTCCCACTTCAGACAAACCTGGGCTGTTCAGCAAAGCCCAGGTCGAATATAATACCCCTAAAAACGTCTTCCCCAAGGCCTGGAATACCTGGCAGTGTCCATCACTCGGGTGTCCCTGCTAAGAGGATGCAGAACCATACATCAGGACTAGCCCATTGCATCTCATCTCCCCCAGCTCTCGGAATGGAAGTGGTCCAGGTGATGGAGGGGGAGCAAAATCCAAGTGAACACTCAATCGTGTTGTTAATGGCACTGAGGAGTGATAGGAGCATCCCCTACAAGCAGACCCCCATGCGCTTCTCATGCCTCATCTCAGGAGCACAGGGCAAGTGTTTTGGGCAGAAGAAGGCTACAAGAGGAGCCTAGGGTGAGTAGGTAGGGCGGAGAAAAACAGCGAACACCTTTCCCAATTGTTTGGAATGAGATTTCTCCTGGAAAAGCCCCTCGGAAGGAGGCCTCGCTCCTTTGCTTGATCCTTGGGGGCACAGTACCACCTGCTGGCAATGAGGCGGCAGCATTGCGAGGGATGGGACACACGGAGGAAAAGCCAGCCCTGGCAATTTGCTCTTCCCCAGAATTAGAGCAGGACTCACGTGTGCTCTTCATTGTGCCGAGTTTTAAATACTCAGGTTGAAAACGTAACCTTTTCATCCTTGTGAGGGTGAGATCCCCCCCTCGGACAGTCAGAACCACTCACAGTCATGCTGCCAAAGGGAAGGCAATGCAAATCCCAAAGCAGAGCCCAGTTTACCCAGTCTGGGTAAAGGTTCGATTTCTTATTAAGCTCTAGCTCAACTGGTAATGCTTTCAACCCCTCCCCTCTTCTTCCCTGGGCTGTGCATTACCTCAACACTTCCTACCCAAACTTAGAATCATAGAACAGTCAGGGTTGAAAAGGACCTTAAGCTCATCCAGTTCCAACCCCCTGTCACGGGCAGGGACACCTCCCACTAAACCATACCACCCTGCCTTGAACACCACCAGGGATGGAGCATTCACAGCTTCCCTGGGCAACCCATTGCAGTGCCTCAGCACCCTCACAGTAAAGAATTTCTTCCTCAGATCCAATCTAAGCTTCCCCTGTTTCAGTTTGAACCCATTACCCCTTCTTCTGTCACTGTAGTCCCTGATGAAGAGTCCCTCCCCGGCATCCCTATAGTCCCCCTTCAGGTACTGGAATGCTGCTATGAGGTCTCCACGCAGCCTTCTCTTCTCCAGGCTGAACTTCGTTCTGTTTTCCCTGTTCATCTCAGCGCAGTGTTTACCTCGAAGTCTCCCAGGCTCTACCCCACTTTAATTTATGTGCCTAAGAAATAGCAGATGATTGATTTGAGGCTGTCAATAATTCATTCCTGCTCTCAGAACCCTCAGGTCCAGCAGCCACATTTGCTCTTTCTTCCCTCTTTGTGATTTCCTTGCTCCTGTGTATTGCTCTTTGTCTTCCTTGGTTGTTTCACTGAGCAGTTTCTGGAGTATGCGGCAAAAGGAAGCTCTGCACTTAGCTCCTATCCCACACAATCTGGCCAGGAAACTGTGGTTTAAAGCAAACCCAGAGGATTCAAAACACAACTCCTGAAAGCAACTGTTAAGCTACATGGGTTCAAACATGTTCTAGGACCTGATCCCATTCTTGGAATGTGGTCCCACTGGTTGAGGATGGGTAAGGAGCAGAATTTGGTTGTCCTAAACCTGATTCATCAATCAGGATGCACCTGACTGATGGGATGTGTGTTAAGGTCTTTGGAAAGAACTGTTTTTTCATACCTGCAGGATGACCAGCTTGTCCCATTGCAGCACCAGGAGCTGCAGACACATCAGTGTAACTGGGAAAAGGACCAAACGGGAGGTTATGGAGTTGAGCTCAAGGCACTTTGGGTAAGGTTCAGCTCACCCAAGCTGAGATGCTGACAGTGCAGGGCTCAGTCCAAGCAGGGGTATAACACCTAGCTCATGCTGTGGCTGAAGGGTTTGGCTACCAGGCCACATGTGGGTCTGAGACAATCTGGAACCATCTCGGTGACCCCAGAGCTCTCCATGGACTGATTCAGCTCATTGATTATGCAGAATATGGCAAAAAAGAGCTTGTGTAAAAGGGTGGTCAGGTCTGCTGCTGGGAGCAGAGAGGGGAGAAGAAAGGAGGGGAGAGTGATTCATCTTCAGGCAGCATCAAGCTGTTAGACTGGTTCAGTTTGTCGTTTGTTGGCATCCTCAGATTCCCTTCTTAGAGCCCAGTAACTCTTTGTAGACTGCTTGGATATGAATTATGATCATATTGTTTCCATCCATCCGAGACACCTCTTTGGAGGCTGCTCTGAGTTGTTGGCCTTTTTCTAGGACCTTAGCAAGACTGACTTTTTTGGCATGACCAGGGATGGATGAGCTCCACTCTACAATCCTGGGTCCTCCAGGATACAAGAACTACTTTGACCTTGCTCTCATCTCTTACCTTGAACAACCACAGAATCATAGAATAGTTTGGGTTGGAAGAGAACTTTAAAGGTTCCCTTCAAATGTAGTCTGCTCAGCCTGCAATGAGCAGGGCGCTCTTCAAATGGAGCAGGTCGCTCAGATCCACATCCAGCCTGACCTTGCAGGGATGGAGTATCTACCATCTCTATGGACAACCTCTGCCAGAGTTCCACCACTCTCGTAAAGGTGTCTTCCTTATACCTAGTCTGAATCTCTTAAGTTTAAAACCATCACCCATTGTCCTCCTGCTGTGCAGGTTGTGCTGGCCCTTCATTTTGACTCTGAATGCTTCACCATTGGACTTCAGTCTCGCCGGCCTTCCTGGGTGGCCCGACACACCATTTTATCTGGATGAGTAACACCAAGACGGCTCACTTTGAGCTGGGTCTGAAGAACATCTGATCATTCCATCTCCTTTTCTTGGATTGCTGCGCAGAGTGTTTGGGTCTTTCACTAGCAAAGGAAGTGGAAATCAGGATTTCAGTTTATAGCAGGTCCAGATTGGGGTCTAGGTTGGAAAATCCACCATAGCATGGTGAAGGTGGGTGTGCTCACACTGCAGTTCAAAAGCTGCTTTTAGTGGTGAGAGGCAGACCCTGGTGTCTTGTACTTCAAGACTGCAAGATGTCCTTCAGGTCTTCTGGAGACTCCTGCTGATGCTTCTCACTTTCACCTCCATCCATCTCACATGAGAGCCCAGAAGGCCACTGGATTCCTCATCAGTGTCACCCTGCTCCAGCCAAGCTTCTATCCATTGTGCAAGTGGGTAGATACAGCTACTACCTACCACTATAGGTGATTGTGGACCCAGCTACTAGACCTTGATCCTATTGTCCCTCCAGGTAAGACTGTGCTAGGAAGCCATCACCAGCTACTTTGATCCCATGAAGGAGCAGTAAGCATTTCCAAAGGAGTTTCATCAGGTTCTTTCTGCCTTTTTCTTCCCACTTTTGCATATTTCTGATGCTTTGATATGTCCCTTGCTTTCATTTCCGCCATCTTTGTAATTTGAGTTTTCTTTTGATCCATTTCCCCATTTTCCCAATTTTCTGTTTAGATTTTCCAGTTTGGCTCATGCCCAGCAGCGACGCTGTGCAAAAGCAGATTCCTTGGGCAAAGTACAAGAACAGAACGTGCACGTAGAGGCTCTTCTCCTGAAAAACATCCCAGACACCAAGAATTTGCAGCTTAGGGACTTCCCCAGCCCAAGGTGCTGTTGATGGGTTTCGTAACACTGAGGGGTTTTTCTTCCATAAATCTGCTTGGTTTCTCCCTAAATTGCATGCAGACATCTGGCTTCTGTGGCACGGTGTAGCCTGCAGTCCCACAGCTCCTGGTGAGAGTGCCTTGGCTGTGTGAAGAGTGGCATCCAGGGCATGTTGGGGTTGGTTTTGTTATTTTAAAAGGCATCAGCTGGCTTAATTTAATGCCCCAATAAATGTAAGTTCTTGTCCACCTTCTATCAGCCACTTGGTCTGGAAGATCCCTATTCTATCCCCATCAGTTGTCTCGAAGTGAAGTATCCCGGCTTATTCAGTAGTTCCTTCTACAGATGCCCTTCTCTGTCCTTGGTCACTATTGCTGTAATTCTCCAACCCTTTCCTAGTCCTATTGTACTCCTACCTGAGATGGGAGGAGGGCTGAGGCTCAGCTCAAAGTTCAATGAAATTCCACTGCTTATAGACAACAGTTGCTCTTTCTTGCCATTCCTGCTGGCATAAGGAAGAACATAAATCTTCTGTAAGTGATCAGTTGAGTGTTAATAAAGCAACAAAGCAATGCCTGGAACAAGATCAGAAGCAGTCAGTGCTCCAGAATATTACCTGTGGTGAGCTGAGGGTTTATTTACTCCTTAGCCTAAAGCTGCTGGGAAAACCACCATTTTCCCAGGATATTGCAATACAGTGGAGCATAGGAGGAGAGGTATGTCTCATGATAGGAGGATGTCTACAATGTGGGTGTCTACATCTGAGCTAATTTACTACTTTCTCTTTATGGACAATGAGTTTCCAATAGATAACAAACATTTAATTAAGTACAGCCTTCTATAAAAATATCATCTCAAATCTCCTGGATGGTCACAGTGGAGAACAGAGCACCAGGAATCACTGCAAGAGATCAACACAGGAAACACACCTGGTATACATGTCATTCTGCTCTCCTCATTGACAACGGAGAATCAGAGCAGGGAAATGTGATGAAGATAACCAATGGTGGTGAATGATGGGGCTACTAAAGGAGGGATACCACTCTTCAGCTGGGAGTTCTGGGGCCTGTCAAAAGGATAATGCAATTCTTACTGCCCTAACCACAGGCAGGGATCTCTTGGTACTTGAGCAGTCCAGGCACACTCGACACATGCCATGGGCTGGAGTTAGGGTGTTTGGTGTGGTTCAGGTAAGCCTACTGACACTGCTGTGAGAGAGAGTTCTTTGGTTCTCTTGAATCCCTCAAAAGATCTTTCCTCCAAAACCTTACAATATATGGCTTTTTCTCATGAATTAAATGATGTTGGGTGGCAATTGATATTTAGTGGAAAGCTCCTTGAAGTGCTATAGATAAAGTCTATGTAAACTATGGGTATGAAACAATGTAGATACTTTCCTAAATGGCTATAGGAGAGTGAACAGAGCAAAAAGCAGTTGACTCAGAAAACGATGTGGTTTATCAGAAATACAGCCATTGTGGCAAATGTCCCTAAAAGTGCTTTCAAAACAGCACAGATCAAATCAGCTCTGAAAAAAATGAATGTAACTGGAGCGAGATCTACAATGTCAAGTCCTGAAGCATCCCTACCAGAACTGGGATGAGTGAAATGGGCAGAAAACAACTCTTCTTTTTCCAGTTTGTATGGGTTTTATTGCTTATGAGCTCCATGACAAAGCCCAATCCTGGGCCTTGCACTGTGCAGTGGAGCAAACAGAGCTGTTAGAGTCTTCTGTTACACAGGTCTCAAGTGCCATTGCTGCTGCTTTCAACTACTTTCCCTTCCACTGATGTATTAAGCCCTGCTCCTCCAAAGTCCTCAACACATCTGAGCCTCAGCCCTGCCTCTGGCAAAGCATATTCCATTCCTGCTGTCAGCACAAAGCGTTACTTGACCCATGTGCTAAGGCACCCATATCCCTGCTTCATGGCTTGTTTCGTGCCCACCTCCACAACCAACTTGTCTTGACCAGCATGTCTCCTGACACCTTCCTCTCTGCTTCAGACACCAGGGAAAAGGCCCTGCTACAGTGGCTCCCCAATAAGCCAAGAAGGAAGAGAGGTCTGGGGACAATACAACCACCCATGTTGTCCACCGTGCTGAAGACTTCATGCCCTTGCAGGAGTTGTGCAGGCAGGAGGTGGGACAGCCCAACTCTGTTGTCCAGGCAGGCTATGGAGATGCTCTACCCTGGGGAAAGTGCCATGTATAGGAAAATAAGAAGCAGCAGCCCAAGCACACCCTGGAGAACACCACTGTGTCAGTAATAGAGAACAGGTCTCAGTGTACCCCCTCCATCATGAGACATTTGAGGATACAGCTGCAGGGATGGGAGCTCTTAGAGGTTCAGCTGGAGTTCCCCAAGTGTGGCTGGGAAGTGCTGCATTTCACAACCTTGCACACACCTCTGCACTGTTTGCAAAGCAAACCTTGTGAAGGAGGGTGTGAAAGGCAGCAGTGCACCACCAGCTCAGCAAAGCTGACATTCTCACTTACGGCTTAGGTGGATTGGCTTCATTGGCTACCTGCCTGTCTGGAGCCCTACCGTGTACGTGTCTCCATAGTCCTGTGATTTTATGGGAGTGTTTTCAGCACATGGGGATTAAACCTTCCTAACATTTGTCTCAATGGCCACTGGGTTCTTGTAGTTTGTTGCTGAGTTCCCCTGTGAAAGTGTGGGTAATTGCGCTTGAGAGGATCAGGCTGTGCATTAAACAGTGCCTACCCTGCAGGGTTGTGCATCCACAGGCCAAGTGCCCAAAGAGGTGTGGGCATCTGCATCCTTGAAGGTCTGCAGGACTTGACTGGACAAAGACACAACCATCCTTACCTAGGTTTGACAGCAACCTGCCCTGGGACAGGAGGATGGTCTAGAGACTTCCAAAGCGTCCTTCCCACCAACATCTCTATGAGATATCTGCTTGTGCAATGTGTGTTTGGTTATATGTGTCTGTGAGAGCATGCTCCCTGCTGGGGTCTCCCTGGTATGTCCATGAACATCAGACCCCTTGACAGTGAGCCCACGTAGAAGCAGAAAGGGGTTGAGTGCGTGCCGGGTGTCCAGGCACCGCAGGTGCCTCTTCAGTTTTCCTTAACCCACTGGTTTAGCTGCACAACCAGGCGCCGGCAGCTGTCAAAGGCAGCAGCAAACTTTGGCGGCAGGATATTCCCTATATGTTATTCCCTATGGCATCGTCGAGCATCCCGAAGCTGCTATGGGGATTGCCGCGCGCCCAGCAGGGATGGAGGGACCTGGTGGGACGCGACGCAACACGGGGACCCTGAGGGCTCTGGGGGCCAGCGGGTCCTCAGGGAGCCCCGGGGGTGCCCGGCGGCTGTGGGACGGGACGGGACGGGACGGGACGGGAGGAGGGGGCCGCCCCGCCTCCCGCTTAAAGAGCCGCGGCGCCGGGCGGCCGCGCAGTGAGCAGCGGAACGGCACCGCTCGGCACCATGCCCGGCTCCATGCCCTGCGCCTTCTGCCGCATCCTCATCCTCCTCCTCCCCATCCTCCTCCTCCCGCCGCCGCCGCCCGCCGCCGCCTACTTCGGGTCAGCACCGCCCGCGGAGAACGGCCCCTGGCACCGCCTCCGCGCAGGGACCCGGGGAGGGAGCGCGGAGGGTCCGCGGGGGGACAGCACTGGGGGGGGGGGGGAGCGCGGAGGGTCGGCGGATGCTGCGCTGGGGAAAGGCTCTGAGGCTCCGCGGCGCTGCTGCGCCCTTGCGCGGGTCCCGGTGAGCGGGGAGCTGCGGAGGTCGAAAGGAGAGGGAGAAAGGGGTGAGGGTGCTGGGAGTGAGCACGGCGGAGGAACGGGACAAGGGCGGATCAACGCGTGGACAGAGGGACGGGCTGGAAGATGCTGTGAGCAACCGGGGTCAAAGCTTCCCGGCTTGGACCACGCGCCGTTTCTGTTCAGGATGCGAATCAGTCCCGGGTGGTTGCGGGCTGTGACACTCCGCTCCAGGCTGCTTCCGTGGAGGGAAGAAGGTGGGAGGAGGGAGGCCGGCCTCAGCAGAGAAGTCCGGGTGACATGTGGGTGCTGCGGGGCTCAGAGCCAGCTCAGGAACAGAGGGTGCGCTGGGGCGCAGGGAGGCAGAACTGATGCTTCAGCCTGGATACGGCGCAGGATAAACCCGGGTACGACTGCCCCGGGTGTGTGTCTTCCCCTCACATTTCAGTTTGTTTGGGTTAAAGGCAAAGATGGGGTTTTACCAGGTTGGGTCAATGCAGAATTTCCCTTGAAGATGGGGTTTAGTTTGGTTTCTCAGTAAGGCGCTTCTCAGGGAGGTTTTGAATCTCTCTTGTGCTAACCAGAGCTGTTGGGGCTCATATCCCAGCAAGTGTAGAAGAGCCACAAATATCAATGCATTCAAGTACTGCTGTGAGTGATGGCAACACTCAAGACAGACCCAGAGGGGTCTTGGTCCCTTTCTACTGATCTTCTCATTAGGTGCCAGACACTTCTTACACTTGCTGGCAAGTATCTGCAAGCTTGGCACTGCTTACATAGGGCAATGATTGGTATTTCATTTCTGCTGCAAAGCTTCCTTAAACCAGATGGATTTTAAGTTAG
This sequence comes from Forpus xanthops, assembly GCA_032466535.1. Taxonomy (NCBI): domain Eukaryota; kingdom Metazoa; phylum Chordata; class Aves; order Psittaciformes; family Psittacidae; genus Forpus; species Forpus xanthops. The sequence goes on from JASSUY010013827.1 coordinate 56,228, forward strand.
TTAATTGTATTGTTTAGCCTAACTCATGCCTAAGCACCTGCTGCTAGGGGAAGACTCTGCCTTTCTTGGTCATTCATGGTGTGTATGTACACATGCTCTACAAAGGAGCTGGGTTGTGGTGAGTGTTTGGCCTTCCAGCTACAGGGACGCGTGCATGTGTTTGTACTTAGTTATCTGAAAGGAGGGCACAAAGACATTCACTTCCACTAACACAAAGTGGTCACTGTTGCTCAAGCTCTTAAAGCAACCTGTCTGATTCTTCATTTTGTGTCAATGATCTTTTGATATAAGCGGCTTTCTGGGCATGAAATCTGGGTGTGCTGCCTCTTGATGGTGCACAGCTCAGGATCTGAGGCTGCAGTTTCACTTCTGAAAGGTTTTTTTCCTTGAGGGGTTTGTCCTACATGTTCTCACCTCTCCATTTAAAAATCACAAGAAGAAACCCAAAGTCTAAGAACTCATTGGGTGCTTGGTGGTGATTAATAATGTGATCTACGGGTGCTTATTTTGAGCTCATAGGCATAGAGGAACTCCAGTATCTAGAAATCCTGATGTGAATACCTGATACAGCTTAGTCTGGAAGTATCTCACATCCAAATTACTACTGAATGAGAGGGGACCTTAGGCCCTGGTGCAGCAATCCACCTCTAAGATTTGCCAAACAGGAGAGGCTTATGCACAGGAGCCAGATCTTTGCTTTCAACATTTAATTGAGGAAACTTCTGAAGATGCAATAAAAGACACAGGAGGCTTCCAGGTGCCAATCTGCCAAGAGAGGACCTGAGCCCTTTCTGTTGTGCACAGTGGCTTTGGCAAAGGTGAACTAATGCTGTTTGAAAGCAGTGAAAAATGCCAAGTTTGATTCCACCAGGACCAAGGTAAGGCAAGAAGTGCACAGGGCACTCCAGCAGAAATGATCCAAGGGCCCAGCAAAGGTGGAGATATATATGCAAAGTTCAGTCTTGCCATACTTAACACAGCCTTACATTGGGGAAATACTGGCAGCCATGGGCAGACCTTGGAAGACCACATCCCCATCACCTGGGGTTGTTGGCTATCTGATGTCAGTGCACTTGAACAGATCTTGAACTGCCAATGGTGGCTCCACAAAGGGGTACATTGGAGCCTACAGGAGAGGGGGAGAAAATAAGCTTTGCATGAAATGTGGTTTGGCCGTTGTTCAGATGACATTGGGCTTGCCTGGCTCATTAGATGCAGGAGCCCAGGAGGGGCTGTCTCCCTGGTACACAGATGGTGTACACCTCTTGACTTTCTTCATGCTTATTTTGTTTCCACCTTTGCTTAAATCTCCCCTATGCTGCAGCCCCACTAAAGTATTCCCTCTTCATCCTAGTCATGCTTTTGCTTTCAGGATGTACAACTCCTTGGGTGGGAATCTCTCTACACCTCACTAAAAGCTCTCAGCCTCCTGTTCCCTTCTTTGGGGCTGGGTTTCACAACGTGGAAAGTAGTTTGAGCTGTGCTGGAGGGCAAAGAGCTCCTCAAAGAGTGTAAGACGATCTCTTCCTAGAGTTAGGTCAGGGCAGAATTCAGCAGAGACCACCTCAGGTAGGATGTTGTTGGATAGGCGGGAGCCACAAACTTGTTTAAAGACTTCTCCTGGAGAGACCTCCATGGAGCAGGCTGCAGCATGTCTCATTCACGGACCAGTTTGGCCTGTGCTATGTGGGCAGCCAGGTCTACTGGAGCCTTTCTTTGTAACTCATCCTTGAATACCTGTGGTAGGTACAGAGGCGCCAGGCTGCCTACAACTTCCCACCATGTGCTGTCTGCCTTCACATATTCTCTTAATTCACCACCTTCCTCTGGAGCTGGTTCTGCTCCCATCCAAGTCAGTGACACAACTGTTGCTCATTTTATGATGGAAGGGGCCCTTAGAGAGTAAAACCAAAGCATGACTTGCAGGTCTATCAAAGCTTAGGTTTGCATCGATCTGAAAAGAGCTTAATGTGTCAAATGACATCTTAATGTAAATAAGGGTATCTTCAGAAATGCTGTCCTCACCTTTATACCCCTGGAATACAAGATAGAAGGGTACTCCTGCATTCTTCTATCTATCCCCTTGTATCCCCTAGAAGGACACCCCTGCATCCTTCTAGAGATAAGCTTTGGGTTTTGTCCAGTTAGCCCAGTTACCTATATTCCTATGTTTTTTTTTGGTAACTGTTATTGAAGCATTTCCCTGATGAACCTACCACCAATAGGGACTCTGCTGTCCAGTTCTGACCCTGGAAAGGTTTCTGAATATGTTTTTTTTCCTGTCGAGCTGATAAAACAAATACTTATATTACTTCCAGGCTGAATAGTCCTTCCTCAAAGTACAGTATATGAGGAGGGTTTGTTACAGCATCCTCCTTCGCATTCTCAGACATACAGAATACTGGGATATTTAAAGAGTGTATTAGCAGAAACAGGGCAGAAATGGAGAAGGAAGGCAGCTTTCAGATGAGACTTGATGCAGTCTGTAGTGATTGTCACAGCAGAGATGTGTGGCTAAAGATACATTGAGTAGGTAAAGGCTTTTCACAGATACTTTTTGCTTCTCTTCCATTCCCAGGTTCTCTTTAGTCCCTATCTCAGAGTATCAGACTTCCTATAAAATTGTCCCACTGAATGTTGAGTGTTTCATGGGAGGAACACTGCCGGGCCAGAGTTAGGCTGAAAATCTGATCTCCCATGTGATGATCAACCAGACTGCTGTCCTGCTCTGGCTGTTCAGCAGCAGGGAATGCACTGCCCTGAAATCAGGACCTGCATGGAGATGTTTCAGCGACTGAACCAAGAGAGGGAAGGCTATAAACCAAGTATGTCCAGTCTGTGGGAGTACAGAGCAGATAAGGATGAAGAACATAGTGCAGTTAGAGTGAAGTGGTGCATAGGCACTGATTGCAATAGTTCCCAACTAAATCCTCTTACCATACCTCTCATCCCAAACCAGCCATCTCTTCCAATGTGAGAAGTTTATATGCTGTTCCCTGGGGAACTTCAGGAGAATAGTTTTCTTTTAACTGAGGCTATATCTGGATGCATCATCTGTTGCTGTTCCCAAAAAGGGTTTGCAGCAAGCAGAAGAGCTCATTGCGAAGGATTCCAATTCATAACCTCACGTAAACCTCACCTGAGGTTTTAATTCAAGCTGGTTTTCTTTGTGAGAAGCAGAAAGCTTGACAGAAAACTTGGATGGTTGCAGGTATAAAGAGGGTCTGAAATGGAGAAAGGTAAAACACCTTTGAGATCAATAGTTTATCCCAAAATGTTTCTTTGGGGATTTCTGACATCTTGTCTGTAGACAGTGGGTGATACAAAGCATGGAAGATCATTCCCTTCAGTCAGGACACTGCTGCTGGCCATCCATTTGTCCAGGGATGAATATTGAGGATGAAATAATGCTGCTTCTGAAAGGATTTAAACTCTATTCCATTGAGTTGCCAGGGAGAGCGGAGAGCCGAGGACCTATTGTGCACTGCAGCGGCCTTGATTTGATCTGTCATTGTCCCATATTCTCTTTCACCTCTCCTCAATGCTTCTTGCAGTTATCTGTGGGGTGTAGATACTTCTGTGGAACATGAAAGGCCCATGAAATCAGATATGGAGGACTGTTGTGGCTCCCTTTGATTTTTCTCCTTACTTGGGAGAAGTAGAAAAGGCATATTTTTAGGGATTTTTAAGATCTCTCAGATCCAGAGGACACTGGGCATTGCACAGGAACAGGCTCTCATTAAAAGTTTCTTAAGCAGCTGGAATGTGGCTGGAAGGAGATTAAAGGAAATAGATGAATTTAGCAAAGTGCTTAGGCAGAAAAGGAGGGAGAAATAAAAGTTGGAGATCCTTATTGTTCTTTCAGATTGCTAGCAGGTGTGCATTAATTCAAAGAGTTTATTTTCTTTTTTGCCATATGATCTGTAGATAATAAACTCTAAATCATCTAAAATCAACGTGCAGTTTGCCTAACTGCAGAAATCTGCATATTTTCTATTTAATCTTGGAAGAATGTTCTCACACTGTGATCTTGATCTGATCCTATGGTAGTTTTACCATGATGAAGCACAGTTACAGTCGGAGTTTGCAAGGATTTGCTCTTATGGGCAATCTTTGCTGTGCCTGTTGTGAGTCTGCTCCCAGCTTTGCCACTGGACCTTGGGCAACTCCTTTTACTTCTCTGCTTCCTGACCTAAATTGAAAGTTACGTGGGCCACTGGTTTTGAGAGCTGTGTCTGTGCACTGAGCTAAAGGAATGAATCCTGATCCCTGTAGGAACTTGTTCCTAATTATGGACATGTGAGTGCATCTGGAGGTTGTAGGCTACTGTGAGAGTGAACACAGAAGTGTTGTGAGGTTAGGTCAGCTGAATTGTGCTATAATCCCCATGCCTGGGTAGACTGGATTGACTACAGAGAGATCTAGACATCTAATTCAGAAATAGATGCTAAAAGTATAAAGTATGTGGAGGACTAAAATTATAGTTGCAGTGTTTGCACTGTGAAAGAGCTATGCTTTTCCAGGGAACCTGATAATGGTGCAGCGGTGAAGAATCTCACTTCCTACACTCGTGTGGGGAACTGCTGGCTTGGCATTGCACCAGCTTACTACCTTGTGTCCATCTCCATCTGGTTTGGTTTGCTCAAGCGCTGAAGGTGATGGGGAATCGCTGCACCACTGATGGGGATACCACAGCCAGGCAGTCTTTGTAGATGTGCTTCAGAGATTGCTCCTGTTTGCATCCCTCCTTATCCACCCTTCCTGGTCTGACTCCCACAGTCACTTTGAGGAGCAGCATAGCCCAGTTTTCCTGACTGGGAAAGAGGAACAGGGAGGAACTGGTTCATCTGTTTGCCCATGTGGAAGCGCTCATGGACTTGCAAAGAATACAGCAGCGCTTGGAGGAGGAAAGGCGTAGTCTGAAAATATTCATATGGGGGCTGAGATGTGCCCAAAAGTAGAGGGTTTATGGTGTTTCCATTTTTCTGTTAAGTTTTGGTATTTTCTGGGTGGGAGTTAAGGCAATCTCCAATCCTTACCTGTTTGGTAATAAGGAGAGGCACTCCTGATCAATGTTATGCAAACACAAGATTGTTCCCAGGTTGTTTGCATCAGAGTAAATGAATTTCTCTGTGTTTTCAGGCAACCCAAATGTGTTAAGGGAGATAAATTTGGCAAGAAAAAGATTCTCTTGCCGTGAAGAATGAAACCAATTGTCTCAAGTTTGTGACATTTTCCAGCTGATTTACATATAAACACATATAAGTGCATTGCTGTGGCATTTGGAAACATACTTTTAGTTGAGCTTTCCTGTATTTTTTTGCAGCACAAAATTGTTTTCCAGCAAAAGTTGTGTTTGCCCTAGAAAGGTGATCATAGATAACGTCTCTTTGTTGTCTTCTGTAGCTATGTCTAGTTGCATGGTACCAGTGCCCACTAAATGCTTTAAGGAGTGTAGCAGTAATGAATAAACCAAACCTCCATACGTGATAGTGAATGCAATGAGAAGGGAACAAAACTGCAGGGTGAAAATATGTCCTCTTCATGGAGTCAAGAAAGCTTCCCACCAGAGGTTGCTGGTGACAACACAAGTGCGGTTTTTCTTTCTCCCCAGTGTTAATCTTTGGCTTGGTGTGTGGTGGAGATGGGATACTAGATCTAATCAATCTGTATTGGTTAATCTTCTGAGCTGGTAAAGAACCCTGCACGTCAGCTTTCTGAATATCTTTCCCTCTGATCACCTTTTTCTTTCTAGGGTTGCTGTTCTCCATCACTCACTGTCTTTTCTGCTTCCTTTCAGCTTGACTGGGAAAGAAGCTCTGACCCACTTCCCCTCCCTGGGGCCCTCCACAAACGCTGCCCAGGGGAAGGTCCACATGAAGCAGTGTGACTTGTTGAAGCTGTCCCGCAAGCAGAAGAGGCTGTGCCGGAGGGAGCCTGGCTTGGCAGAGACCTTGCGGGATGCCATCCGGCTCGGAGTCATGGAGTGCCAGTACCAGTTCCGCAGCGAGCGCTGGAACTGCAGCCTGGAGGGACGGACCAGCCTGCTGAAGCGAGGTACAAGGTAGTCTTTTGTTTGCAGTATAAAATCTCACTTGGTGCTGTAGTCCCTGGAATATACATATTGTTGAACCTGGAGAATAGAAGGCTCCTTAAAGGGAGACCTTAGAGCAGCTCCAAAAGAGGCTGCAGGAAACCTGGAGAGGGGCTTTGGACAAGGGATGTAGGGACAGGACAAGGGGAATGGCTTTAACTGCCAGA
>JASSUY010013829.1:0-28647 GCA_032466535.1 Forpus xanthops
GTGTGAGGTGTCCCTGCCCATAGCAGGGGGGTTGGAACTGGATGATCTTAAAGTCCTTTCCAACCCTAACTATTCTAGGATTCTATGTGTCAAAGTATATTTTTATTATAAATGCAGGTGGGATAGGAAATGAATTTCACATAATTTCTTCCTCTGGTGTTCATGTATTTACGTTATCTGTGTGATTGTGGAGAGCTAATAAATGGGATTTCCCAAGGGAATAATAATAGTGAGAAATGGGAGAGAAACCTGAAGAATGGAAATGTTTGACATCTGTATCTAAATACAGGCTACCTTAGTACTCAGGACCTTTGCAAAGGTCACAGTGCTTTCTATAACATAGACTTAAACTGCAGCTCCTCAGAGGTCAGAGACCTTGAGATTTCTGGGTTTTGAGTAGGACATATTTCTAATGGAAATCCCTGTTGCAGCAAAATTGTACAATTCCAGCCCTCTACAAAGCCATAATATGGTGTGCTGATTTTGGCTGGAGTAGTGTTAGTTTTCTTCACAGTAGCTGGTATAGGGCTATGGTTTGGAATTGTGCTGTAAATAGAGTTCATCACAAAAGGAGTTATTGCTGAACAGTGCTTGCAAGGACTTTTCTGCTCCTCACGGCACCAGTGAGGAGGCTGGGTATGCTTAAGGAGTTGGGGGACACAGCCAGGACACCTGACCTCAGCTGACCCAAAGGATATTCCACCACATATAGGAGATGCATAGCTCAGCATATAAAGCAGAGGGAAGAAGGAGGGAGGGAGATGTTGAGAGTGATGGCATTTGTCTTCACAAATTCATTAATAGAATCACTGAATGTTTTGGATTGGAAGAGATCTTAAAGCTCTTCCAGTTCCAACCCCCTGCCACAGGTGGGGACACCTCACACTAGAGCAGGTTCCTCCAAGCCCTGTTCAACCTGGCCTTGAACACTGTCAGGGATGGGGCAGACACAGCTTCTCTGGGCAATATATTCCAATGTCTCATCACCCCCATAGGGAAGAATATCATAGAATATCTGGAATTACTTTAATTTGTTTGTTCATTTGTTTTCTGCTAAATGTCTATTTCCTTTAAGTTTTGTGATGGTAGAAGGACACCGTTCTTGGTGGCAAAGGAATTGGAGATGTGCTGCTAGGCTGACACACTGTCGTGGTGTAATATATTCTTCATTTTGAATGTGTTGATGGGATGATTTCTTTAGAAAGTCTTGGTTTCTTACATGTATATCTCTGATGTTATTCTGATGTTTTGCTACAGGAGATGCAGCATTTCCAGAAGTCTTTTGCCCTGCCATCATGTATGTAGACTAAGCCAGCTGTGTAACTAGTCTGTGTATAAATAAATTAGATTACTTTGCATAAAGAAATCAGGTCTGCTCAATAGATTAAAAGAAGATATAAAATAATTTGGTTTTTATTCTCTGTTGACAGGCATAAATGACTTCAGTTATCTACACACAAACTGTTTTGAGCTGTCCATCTATGTTGGCTGTGACAAGTATCCCCATGAGAGTGAGCTGCCTGAAGAATGGGAAAACAACCGCGAGTCCCTGATTGTTTTTATGGAACAGGTATTTGACAGAAGAGTAACTTCTGAGTAAATTGATGACTTCTTTCAGAATGAAAGGGGGTTGAGGTTTCTGATATTTTTCTTGCATAACTAATTGCATGATTATTGGTATTTCTGGAAACCTTACCTACAAGCAATACTAGTGTGTCACTTCAGCCAAGCTGTTTTCACCCCTGATAATAACACAATGAACCTTGTTAAAACTTGATGTGAGTGAAGTGCTTGCTACAAACCCTTATATCTGCTGCTCTATGTGCTTGTTTTATCTACCCCTTGAATTTGATATCTCAGGAAACCTACCAGAATTTGTAAGCTGATTCACAAGTAGCAAATGCCTGGGAGGCTGATACTGGATTAGTAATGATACTTCAGAATTGTGTAAACCATGATATATGGAATGGACATATGGAATTATATGTCCCAAATCTTTAACAATTGTAGTGATTGTTGCTGTGCTATATTTGTCTATTCTTTCAATAGGTTCATCGAGGCATCAAAGGCATAGTAAAAGATGCACATGGAAAGGGAATACCAAATGCTGTTATTTCAGTAGAAGGTGTTAACCATGACATTCGCACAGGTAAAAAAAACCCTCAAAACATCAGTGTTAATGAACGGATTTATGGTTTAAACACAAAACGCAGAACCACATTGAATTTTGAACTCTTTTCTGAGAAAAGCCAGCAGATAATATTTGTTCCAAGGAGAACCTTGCAGGAGTGGCAATAGAACAGTCTTCATAAAGGCAAAGTCACTTCTTCACATGAAGCAGCTAGGTAGACAAGAGCCAAACTACGGCTTTCTTCTCAGCTCTTCTTCATCTTTCCACCTCTTATTTAGGAAATAGCCTTTTACCTGCCAAAAATCAATAGCTTGAGAAAGGCTGAGTCCATAGCACTCTTATTGCTACTTTTCTCATGTAAATGTAGTGCAAATCAGAGTAATTATAGCCCTGAAAACCAAGGGTGTAGATAAGACCTTGTTGGGTGAAAAGCATTCCTCTAGCTGTTGGCAGTTACAGGACTTGGAATGTGTTGGAGATGTGATTTAGAGCTGTTTCCAGAGGAGAAAGAGCTGTTGCAGGGAAAGAGGAGTTTAGCAGCCTGAAGTACCCTGTAAAACATCACAGCTGTATAACAGATAATTTAATGGGCTCATCAGAAACACTGCTTTGCACAGGTGAATTTCAGCCCAAAGTATGTATAGTTAAAAAAAATGCTATTTGCCATCTTAGCACAGTTTGATCTACACCCAGACACAGGTAGAGTTACTCAGAGTAAACTCTAAGCCTGTTTAATAGCCTGGAAGGTAGGTATGGCACTAAATAAAGAACTGCTTTAAATAGATACTAGCCAATTACAAGATTAATAGTAAAACCTGAAAATAGCTGTTGGGAGGCAGTGGTTGGGACAGAGCTCAGTACTCATTGTGTCTGTGTACTGTGATTTAATACACGTAGTCATCTTAAAGAGAGAAACAACAGAGGGGATACAGCAGTGAAGGAAGAATGAAGAAAAATAGTGAAAGATATCAGCATGAGACTTTAATGATTGCACTCAAAGTGCTGCTTGCAAGAGAGTAACAAGCTTTCTGTGGATTTCTTATGGAAAAATAGCATTGTGGTGTCTAATCAGAGAAATCTGGTTGCATACTGCAGATTTGGTTCAATATTAGGAATAACAACACTAATTTTATATGATTTATATATGTGACTGTCATTCTGGGCCTTTCATTTGCTGCCACTTCCATGTGCTTTGCCACTGAGGTAGAGTACAGCACGCTTTGACAGGTAAACTGATTTCAGGCTATGGAATATCATAGAGCTTTAGATAAGAGACTTCCAAATCTTTAATGTTTGCTACAGTAGATTATCTGAGCCAATAATAAATCTTGGAATATCTAACTCAGTTCATGATTAACTTTATTTTGGTGCTACTCCATCTCTGTTGTAAAAGAAAACATTGAATGGCATATAGTTAATTAGGCAATTATGATTTTGCCTTAAATATTTCAAAATGGGGCCACTGGGAAATAATAGCAGGAATTAAAGTGATCACTTGGTTTTCCTCATTGTGGAAGTCTTGGCAGTCTTGAAAGACTGCCATAAATTGCAGTTTGTATTACCCTGTTAACAAAATTAATACATGCCTCGTGTTGAGGCTGAATAAATGCAAGAGGTGATTAACCTCCAGCTTTCAGTATGTTGGATTGCCACATGGAAGAAAAATCAACAGTTTCAAGACAGCAAACATGAATATCGAAAGGAGACCCAATGACGTGTAATAAATGTGCAAGATCCCAATCCCACCTTGTAACACTGGGGAAATCTTGCAGCTCTCTACATCTCTACATCTAGACTTAGAGCTGAGCCCCTATGGCTCAAAGCCATCTGTGCTTGTTAGTAAAAATAGAAGTATGTATTCTTTTTAATTCTTGTTTTTAATGAGACATTTAAGCTGACACTGTTTGCAAATCACTTTGTAGATGGGAACATAAAAGGTCTATTTTGGTTTATATTGCACAGATAACAATGTATGTCTCATTAGTCTTTGAAACTCCTATGTCTCATTAGCCTTTGAACTTAGAGAATTTATGTTGGAGCCAAAAAGCTAAAATGACAGGTATTACTCTAGTGAAAGAAGGCAAATTGTCAGCGGTCTGCTTTCATTTATACATTTTAAATTGAAAAATGTATCCATTTAAACCTCTGGGTTGCCTTGATGTAAAAATAGGCCAAGCAGGAGAAGAATTATGGCCACTATTTCTATTCATATAAGGTTTTTTTAAAGCGAGCTAAGCTGCTATCTATTGTTTCTTTGATACATTAATGTGGTAGACTACCCTGTAGAGACAGACAAGAGTTATCTGTATAGGTCTTCTAATAACATCTGCTTGTTTGAGAAAATTTCTCTGCTTCTTCCCATGGACAAAAAGTGAACTGAAATCACTTTCTCTTGGATGTATGATATGTTTTATGGGAAGAGAGGGTTGCTGACACTAAGCTAACAGTATTAATAGCCTAGGTGAAGTCTGAAAGTAAGAGCTTTGTGGAAAATTATTCCATTTTCTGTTGATGGAGATGTAACTATTGATTAAGTTTGGGTGATTACATGTTGTTACGATTAGATGTGAACCGGGCTCTATATGATAACCTTTGGAAAAGGATTCATCAGTCAGATGAACAAATGCACCTGAACACCCCTTTCCTCATGGTGCAAAGGCAGTTTTGTGTGTTGCTTCCTGTAATTGCATTTTTGGAATCTCACAGCAAATATTGATGATGAAGTATATAGTTTCTTTCGAGTGAAACAGAGTTCAAATACAGATGCACATTTCGATGTGATTTTTTCTTTGCATAATTATATCATACATATAATTTTATTATCTATATTCTTAAAATATTTTTTTGCACAATTTATAACAATGAAGCATAGTTAATATAATTTCACATAGTGTACAGATAAATTTTTATCAACATTTTGATGTTTCATATTATTTTACTATATATTATCTAACACTTCCCAGAGATATTGAAGAAGCATTTAGTAATACTTAATAACATTAGCCTAAGATAAGCATAATTCTCATATTAGAATTCCATAACCATTCATGGCTGCCTGTTCAGTAGAGAAAAGTTAAGGTTTAGTTGTTACATGCATTGGGTGTGCAGTACTATGGCTAGCTTTCTTGGAGAGCCTTTTGTAGGTAACAGAGCATTAGGGTAGATTTTTATAAGGTACTTGCATTAGTCAAATTTGGTACGTCTAAGCATAACTATGACAACTGTAACAAAGGTCTGTCCTTGCAGACTGAGTATTCCTCTTAATTGGCATGTTTATGGAGTCATCTGACACATTTGAGTTACAATAATATTATATTTATACGCATTTTTATTTTATCTAAGCAGACATGGCAGTTCTTTTCCTGACCCAATAGATGGAGATAGATGTAGTCTACCTCCAGCCTGCTCCCACTGGAGCCTATTCTTTTAGCAAACCTATTATTTACTACACTTATCTGTATTTTTAATTGTGTTTCTCTTGCCATCTGCTCTGAAATTTTTTATTTACTGCATTTAATCTGATTTAAAAAACAAAGACCTTTAAGCCTGGTATTAAATTCTGGGCAATGACAGCTGTCAGAAATGCTAATGGTTGCTTAGTTGCAAATGGAGGTAAAACACATCCTGCTAACAGCTTAATATTCAGCATTGTAGTAACTTATTAGGGGTATATGAATGTGTTGCTTTTTTTCTGGCCTTGTGTGGGGCTTGTTAAATGTGTCAGAAAATGTGGGTCAGTTTTGAATACCAGAGGCTAAAGCCAGCCTCTGAGCAGGGATGCATTCATGGCCACACACTGGTGCTCATAGCCTTTTGCCAGCCCTGTAGTATCGCCAGAGCATTTACAGCTACAGATGAGTCCTTTGGGATAAATTCAATAAACCTGGACAGCTTTATGTTTTGTCCTTTGGTTAAGGTGCCAGCAGACCCAACAGTTAAGAGAGAGCTGAATAGAAAGCTTTGAGAGAGCTCTTCTTAAAAATGCCTGAGCCCTGAGAAATAGAAAATCTGGATCTTCATCATCACCCCAAATGGAGTCAAAGTGGCTGAAAGGAAAATCTAAGCAAGCTGCAATGCTTGTATTCAGAGATTGCAGTATCAGGGTATAGTTGATACTTCTCTTTTATTAACACTTGCAGGTCACAAACATGGTTTTTATTTTACCAACCCTTCAATTAAAATCCATTTTGTTTACACAGAGGTTAGTCTGCTCTTTTCCTAAGTGTAATGTCTTTATACAAACCATATTTAGGATTTTACAACACACTGCATTGCAAGAACCCCAAGGCTGTCAGTTCTCACCAGTGCTGAAAAATCTCCTCATACAAGAGATGGTGCATTTTTATTTATATATAGAATTGCACATTTGAATATGGACTTTATTTCACAGTTGCTTTTCCCAGGACAGAGTGCAAAACCAACCTTAGATGTTAGTGTTTCACCTTTTTCAGCCCACAGCTAAGCATATTTGCTGGTTAAAAGAATATTTAAAAAGAGGTCTAAAGCCATTCTTATGTATGTATGGGTAATCTGAGATCATTTATGGGGATGAAAGAAGAAAACAAAGTTCTAATTCAATGACGTGTTAAAGATATATCTTGCTTTATCCATGACTAATTTAGTTGATTAGGGTTATGCTGTTCAAGTGTTTACAGGTAAGCAAGTGATTAAGTACCCCGATGAATTATACTGTGTAGGAAAACTGGTGTAGTAAAACTCAGTGTAAGATTCTATAGAGGGAGATACTCAGATCTCTGAGTTGATATTATGCATGCATATGCTTTGCATACTAAGTAATACCAACACACGTTTGTCAAGGCGGTCTGACCAGAATCATGAGAGTGATATCTGTACCTCACTGATGCTTTGGATTCTTGCATCAGAATTAATGTGGGGAAGATGTTTTATACCCCCTTAGGAATCACCAGCAAGGTGATCCTTAGCCTCAAATCTTTCTGACTTCATCTGATAAAAGCCTTAAGCAAAATCAAAACCCACTGTCATTTTTAATCATTTGGAAAACTTCTGAGGTGTGTTTTCCTGTGGAGCTGGCAGGATGAAGAATGCTATGTGTGATGTGGGACAGCATCACTGACACCCTTCTAGTGTGAGGATGTAGGGTTGTTGCCTGTGATATCATCAATACACAGGCATTTCTGTGTTCTCATAAACACCACCTTCCTCAACTCTGTCCTGAAAGCCATCTCTTCCTCCCAGGAGCCGATGGGGACTACTGGCGACTTCTCAACCCAGGGGAATATGTGGTGGCTGTGAAGGCAGAGGGCTACACCTCCGCCACCAAGACCTGCGAAGTTGGCTACGACATGGGAGCTACCCAGTGCGACTTCACCATCTCCAAAACCAACCTGGCAAGAATCAAGGAGATCATGAAGAAGTTTGGGAAGCAGCCGATCAGCCTGTCCATCCGGCGGCTCAGGCAGAGGGCTCGGCAGTGGCGGCAGCAGCGATAGACCTCAGCCCAGGCGGTACTACAGCATCCATGAGCTCTGCTTCTATCAGCCTCGCTCTAGTTGTAGTGAGAGTTACATAGCTCCTCTTTCATACACATTTCTCTGCACGAGGCCTTTCTGTTAGTGGAGCTGGATGAAGAATGGTGGGTTTCAGTTGGAAAAAAATAAGAAACAAAATTGAAGTTGAACCAAAATAAGCCCAGTTTGAGGAGGGCGTCAGGAAGAATGTAGAAGGATGTTTTGAGTTAACATAGAATGAGGTTTTTTTTACTTATTGGGTTACCTAATCCTTTGTAAATTTGTTCTCTTTAAAAATAGAAAAGGCATACTTATAAAGAAGTGTTGCTTTGAATGAAAAACTGTAAAATGCAGTTTCTAAAGTATAAAGTTGGTATATTTTTACATTTCAGAAAGGATTTTATGCTCTTTACATTTTGCTCTCATGTGAGAGAAAAGGAGACAACTTCTGTTGCATGTCATTAAAATTTGTGTCAAAATTGCAGTTCCCTTTTCCCTGAAGTTCCACCTTTTGGCAAGCACCATAGTACTTGGGAGAAAAAACCTGATGCAAATAACCCAGCTTCGCTTTCCTGCTTGGGTTTATATTTAAGGCTGTCTTGTGATTTCAGAGTTTAATGCCACAAATGTTTTTTCTTCTCTGGATTTTAAGGCTGGTTTTACTCTATTAATTAAAAGTAAATAAAAGGGCATGGGATGAGGACCACTTCATCAATGTGGCATGACACTCCTTCTCTAACCTGGGATAAGGACTTGAAACAAAGCCTTTATTGTGAACACAGCTCGTCATATCATGTGTGAGAGGACAGGCTTGGTCATGGATATGTGCAGAGTTCAAAGATCCATGGGTATATTTTGTCTTGACTTTTGGCCTGCCTCAGTGCTTCTGTGCTCATGCACACTTTGTGCCACTGACATCACTGACATGGAGAGGATTTTCAACTCCTCTGCATGCTCTGCTTATCTTGCCATTCCAACTGCTACTGCTTTTTGGCCTTACGGCTCTATGGGAGCAGGATTTGGGCTTTATTAATGGCTTTTGAATAACAAAATTATACAGCACGATAGAACAGAGGTTCAGGAAATATGTAGATCAGATCTGGGAAAGAATGAACTAAATAAACACAAAGTATCAGCAGGTGAAAATCAATTATCCTCCATTAACATCAAAGTTATGACTTTTATTATGCCAAATGAAAGGAAAGTTGCATGATTTTAGCCAGTCAAAATCCTGGGGCTAAATGAACATCTCTTCATACGCTTGGTAGAAAGACTGTGGCATACATTTCCAAATAAAATTGTTTGAAACATTTTAATTGCCATTATAGTTGCCTATTTGATCTGATTCTTGGAAAAGACATTCAAAGTGTCATTAAAAATGAAGGGAAAATACAATGCCAGTAAAAAGCTTACTGTAAAAATACCATGTGCCACCCTATTAAATCTTTTTTTCTCATCAGTGGATCTTCTAAACACATAAAAGGAAAAAGATTACAGAATTAATAATACAATCATGAACCTTTGCATAATAGATTGTTGTGTTCTTAAATTTCTTAGACAGTTCCAGCCCATATTTGTTCTGCAGATACCGTTAAATAAGAGCAATGCATTTGGCAGCAAGGGCTCAAAGAAAATAAAGAGTATAGATGTAATATTCTCTAACTGAAATTATGGGACTCCAGCTCCCAGACAGCATTATTTAAATTGTGTAATAGAGGTAAACAAATACTCTAACTATTACATTAGCATCTGGAACTATATTTTACTTATTTCATTCTATTTACCACACTTACAGCATTGTATATACTGTATATTATTTTATAGGAAATATAACAGCAACTTGTTGAGAAGGGGCTTTTTGGTAGCTGGGAAGGATTAATGATGTCTTTGTGCAGAAAGTGATGGGAAATGATTTTGGAATAAGGAGTAACAACAGTAGACAATTTGTTAGCCTGTGGTTTCTTCATTGGCATATGTGGATTTTGTTATCACCACAATAGATCAGGGTCATATATGACATTTTGTGTTATGGACTGAGTTTCTGAGGTGTCTTCTTCCTCCGTCCCATGGCTGCTCAGTCAATGGGGTGGTTGGCATGCACAGGCAAACAGGGAGCTAACTAGAGAAATTTAAATCACTCTGATAACCCGATTGAAGGTACAAACCCCTATCTAATTCCTGACTGGTGAGTTCTTTCTACCTTGTTCCCGGCTGGCTTGAGATTTAACTTACAAACCTAGAGGTCCCTATGCTTTGTTCTCAGGTATAAGGATGCCTCTATGAGAAGTTATTTTGTTTATTTGACAGCAACAAATGGATTTGATGGGAAATTCTTTTATATCTATTAGCTAAATTACATGAACCCTGCTTGAAGACCTCAGTAACATCAGATGCTGAAGGCTTGGTACTCTTTACTGGCCACAGCTCGTGCTTATACATACTTTGGCACAGCAGAACTATGACTAATGCAGGTGACCTTACTCCATTTTAGCCCAGGCATTGCTAAATAAATGGCCTAATAGCTGTCAAGTGTACTTGTCTGTGCAATTATTTTTTGGCAGTCCAGCACATTTACACTGGAAAACACTCAAGTTCAAGGGAATTTTACTGGGAAC
Source organism: Forpus xanthops (assembly GCA_032466535.1). Taxonomy (NCBI): domain Eukaryota; kingdom Metazoa; phylum Chordata; class Aves; order Psittaciformes; family Psittacidae; genus Forpus; species Forpus xanthops. The sequence goes on from JASSUY010013829.1 coordinate 10,236, forward strand.
TTCAAGTGTGTCAATGTCTTATACTGAGAGAAGATGCTTATAATAATACTGAACTAAGGTGTGCCTTATTTAGTGCTCTAGTTATGCACTTGGAAGTCAAAAAGTTTTATTTCTTTGAAATATCTAGTACCTCTATTTAACATTTAAATAGATCCTAACCACAAAATATTAAATCTGATACCAATGTTTTCCATGTATTTACTTTTTCCATATCTTTTGAATAATGTTTTTCATTGATTTTATGCTTTTAATCTCTTCTCCTTTTAGTGTTGTAGGAAAATGGACAACCCTGCAGAAACAACAGGAGATAAAACTTGAGGATGGGTATGATCCTTTTATAATTACAGACCCATTTTAACAGCTACTTACATGAAGAATTCGCTGAATTTAGATTATCCTTGATAGGAAAGAATAAAAAATACAATCTCTTCCACGTAATAAGAAATTCAGCTGCACAATCTCACACCTTAAAGGTTAAACAAATAAAAGATTAAAACAGGGCATACTCTGCTGTTCTTATAATACCAACCATCAGTCATCTGCTCCTATGCAGAGCCCTGACAATCATAAAATTCAGTGGGAGATGCTGGCTTCTCCTTGACTGCCCATGCTATGCTATCCAATTATTAACTTTTTCCCTCTTTATTTATAATCATTTTCATCACCTTGTATCTCAATTTTTCTCATCCATTTTAGTAGTTATGAGAAGATAACCTCTCAAAGACAGACCTTGGTATCTGCAAATCAGCTTGGGAATGTTGAAGCTAATAAAACTGTATCTACTAAAACTATTTCCACTTACACACATTGGTGTAAATGTAGAGTATCTTGGTTATCATTAACCCAAATGTAATCTATTGGCACCAGAAGACTATTAGGAGTACCTGGGCGTTGCTTTTATCAGGAGGTTGAACTCTGTGAGTAAAATCACTGATAAAATTGAATCTAAATGAAGTTGTTAACTATGCTGGTGAAGAAATTAAATAGATATTTTAAGCCTCTTGCATACTTTCATTTTCTGTCACCAACTCCTTTCTTTTCTTTTACCCATGTGCAGTTATGTTTTTTTCCTCTAACTTCAGCTCATTATTTTCAATGAAATTGGGACAGCTATCCGAAGTGTGGACTTCGGCAGTCAGTGACAAAGTTTTATAGTCAGATTGAGTCTTTGATCATGGTGTGATAGATGACTAACCTTTGCAAAAAAAGCACCAGAACAGAGATGCGTTAACTTGAAATAGAGTAAAAGTGGTATCCCTGGAAGTGTTCAAGGTCAGATTTGATGGGGCTTTGGCCACTTGGTCTAGTGGAAGGTGTCCATGGCAGAAGGTTGGAACTGGATGAGCTTTCATGTCTCCTCCAACCCAAACCATTCTATGATTCTATAACTAACCTTTAAAAATTGGCATACGATGTGTTTTCTGTTGGTCTGAAAGTGTCTCTTTACCATTTATTTTTTTTATCAGCCTTTGTATAAATTTAGTCAGGTTGTAGCCACAAGCCTGAGGGATGAAGTGTAAAAGCACACGCAAGTTGTACAAATTGTGGTAGCATCACCTCCTACTGCAATACACTGCTGTAGCATTACGGAAACATTGCAGGAGAAACAGCTCTGTGCCCACCTACCAACTATCTAGCAGGAATCCAAAGAAGCTCTATTTCATATTCATTAAGAGTATACAACTTTTCAAATGTCTTTTTCATTTCTTAGTGGAGCAGTTGCATACATGGAGAGAGGGGCAGTGATTTTTTCAGTTGATTTTATGGGTAAACTTTGTATCACTTTTGCCTGTGCTTCTTTGTGCTATCATAGCAGCAAACAATTTTCTCAGTCCTTTTCAGTCCCTAATAAGCAGCTATTGATGCTTTTTGGCTTCAGGTGTTAATATAGAAGTTTTGTGTCTTTACGCTGGTATTTCCTTAATTTTCCAAATTTAACTCACATTTATACCCTTAGTCTAATGTGCTTGGTTTAATTTCTTTTTGAAGGTCATTTAGCTTGAGATTACTTCTTTATTTCACTGTAGCACTCTAATATGATTCTTTCACAGCAAAATTTATGTTCAATGAAGGCTAATTCATGGTGAAGGCAGTATTGTGCCTGGAACAATAAGTCACCAAATAACAATTCTCTACCATCTTCTACTGGTATAACCACCATTTTACAGCCTGCATAGCCAGTTTATACCTAGCTGAGACTTCCAAACCCACCAAGTCCACATTCAGATTTGCAGGACAATATGTTGCTCAGTTGTTGTGGTGGCTTCCCTGTCCTCTTAACTTGACAAGTTACTCATATTTATTTTCATGGAGACCTGAATTACTGCTTCACATGAAAACGTTTAACAGTGCTCCCATGCTCATTAACTGCTCCTTGCTCATTAGGCAGAAAAATGCCATTTTAAAGCCTTTCATAAATTTCAGAGGGGCTGTATTGACTGGACATTTTTTGGTATAACATTTCTGCTCATAACTACATGAAATGAATACATTCACTAGTAAAAAATGCCAAGAATAGGATTTTGGAAAGCCTGTGAAAAACTTAGGCAGTGAATATAAAGGAACTTTATAGCTGCATGTTTACATACTTAATCTGCCTTTTCAGTTATATGAGTGCCTTTATTCATCTCCCGGAGTGCCAAGCTCAGAGGTTAAATCCATCTTCCCCTCCCCTGTGTCTGATAGTTTGCACAGGCTGGATTAAACAATTTCCCACAGTTTTCTGCTCAGGCTGCTTTGCTTGTCTCTCTTTACTAAACTGATCTTCAGAGACCTTTCAAACAGGGGCTCCGAGATGAAAAGTAAATCTTCATCTGGGAAGGTCATCAGAGCATGGCTGGAGTGCCAGCATCGTGGCTGGAGCGCCAGCATCGCATCTGGAGGCGGTACCGGGGCTCTTGAAGGTACATCAGCACTCCTGAAAGTAGGGTTTTTCCAGCAAAATACTACAAAGCAGCATTGCACTGCTCTGCAAATGTCTGCTTTGATAGTTTAATACTATTCTAAGAGGAAGTGTGGGCAATTTAGAAAGCTTTGTTGTTCTGATCAAGATATAAGTAAAGAAAAGTTGATGGACTGATGCATAGAGGATGTTTAAAAAGATTAAATTATAGCTCCATATGGAATCCTTTGCATTCAAATGTTATAATTTCTGCAAGTCTTTATGACATTATAGATGCATTTAAAGTTGTCTTGCATCACCAATGAATTCCATATTAAAACAAATTCTTTTCCCCAGTGGCTTAAATAAATCATCTTGTCCTTCACTCCACACTGAGGAATTTCAATATCCAGCATATACCGGGGCTTAAAGCACCTGAAAGATACTGTCTCAGAGGGTAAAGCATCAGTCTGTTCAGTGGGTTTCAAGGCCAGAGAACGGTATATAGAATAGAAAATACACAGATCAAAGAAATATATAAATATAGAGACCCAGTATGTAGCTTCAAGCATGGCAGCTTGATAAGAGCCCATACCGGGCTTGTAGTTAAAAATATATATACAGAATGAGATGAAAGACCCAAACATCCCCCCCTACACCTCCAAAAATATAGATAAGCAAACAAGCACACAAAAAAGACCAAAACAACATTTTGCTTTTTGCAAGCAAAATAAGCAAGAAAAAAGCCCTCTTTTTTGCATGTTTGAAACAATACTTATAAACATCAATATGAAATCACAGTTAGGAACAGAAAGCTTTCTCTTTTGAATCCTTTTCCATTCCAGATCGGTACTGTATATTGTGAAATATTGATGCTGTTTAGAGAAAGCAGTTGCTAATGATTCCTACTATTATTATATGAAGTTATATCAACCTCATATTTTAATTATTCTAGCAATTAGCTCTCACTTAATTTGCAGCAGCTGCTTTCCAGAATTCAATACACCAGTAATGTCAACAGCACAAATGATTCTTCTTAACTCTTTACAATCCCAAGAGCAACAAAAAGAGCATTCAGAATAAACCATTACTTAAAGATTAAAGAAAATTCAGCCAGCTTTATTGTCAGCAAGTAAAAATATGAAAAATTGAATTACTCTGTGGTTTGATGTGACAGAAATTCAATTCCTGGGTTAATAAGGACCATTGGCAGTATAATTCCACTTGAATAGACCAGCGGGATTTAAATTTGAGATCTATTACCACAAAGATCTGGATCTATTTATATAGCTTCAAAGTAAAAGGTGTTAAAATCACATTCGTGTTTACTAGAGTTTAGTGAGCCCTCTAACTCACAGGTGAGTGGAATCATTAATTTGGTTGTCTCTTAGTGCCATGCCCAGCTCCCACCCAGCTCCCAAATCAGCTTCTGGTGACTCTTCTGAATTGAGATCACGTTTGCACAAGCAGAACCAGAAGCTTTACAACATAATGTGGAATGGACAATCGGACATCATGGTTTCAGACAACATTTTAGCTGCCTATGGCTGCCCTGGAGAAATAAGGCCAACAGCTCCATCAGAAACAAAGTTAAATCTACCTATTCAGTTTAGTTCTAAATGGTTTTGTTATTGTTTGTTGCAATATTGTCATTTCTGAGCACTAAAGTTCCTTGACTGTTAGAACTTTGAGAGTTACTCTTCAGACACATGTTATCTGGTTTTACTGACATTTCACAGCAGTGTTTCCTTGCATACTTTTGCCCTAAGAAGGCCAAGAATCAGTTTAACTACTGAGTCGCTGTAAATTTGAGTACCATGGTACTCTATTGTCAATAACCATGCACTGAGCATTAAGTGTGTGCAAAACATACATGATTTGGAGAAAACCCAACATTATAGAATCAGTTTCTCACTAATGAAAGTGTTTGTACAAATGAATTGATGCATTTCCATCTTGGCTTTGGAAGCAGTCTGTCATTCTTAAAGCAGTGTGAGCCTCCTGAGAGTACTTTTCAGATTATCACATTTCTAAGATTTATTATTAATTCCTTGACTGCTGGATGATTTGTTGTTAGCAGGCTGAGAATCAAACGTAGTAAGTAATTGAGAATGATGGGGTTTCACCCGGCCACTTGCTTGGTGGCTTGCTGGTACTAACTCTACTATCCATGCTTTTGAAAATGTACCATTAATGCAGATTAAGAAGCATTATGGACCAGATCTGCACAAAATGTAGAGCTTCCCTGTAATTCATCCTTGTAATCTACAGGGAAACTGTTAACTTCTTTGGCCTAGCGTTTGGGAAATGAGATCAGAAAAAACATGAGATTGGGGTGGGAGAGGGAGAACCACTTTTTCAGGGAAAAAACTGAGGGATGGAAAAGAGAATTCAAATTGAAACCTTCTGCTCCTCTTTTTGTCCTGAATAACCTTCCCTGAACTTGCCTTTTCCTGAATTTTCAAATAGTTTTTAGTCCAATAGTCCTTAGAAGCAGTCAGTGAGTTGACTAACAAAGAACAGCTTAAGAGTTGGCATTTCAAGATTTCCAGTCTAAGCCTAACACTTCAGAAGTAGATGCTGGCATATTTTTTAACTCAAATGTTGATAGCTAGTTTTTCAAATAACAGAAAATTACTCTGAAATTTGGGATCTGGCAGGAAGGAGACTGTGTAATTTTCACACCAATGGAAGCAGAAGCAGGAAAAAGCTCAGGGTGGGAAACAGAATGGTCAAAGAAGCATTCCTTCAGTGAGTTTATGATGTGACACAAATCTCATGTTTGTAGTGAAGAAGATGGTGTTATATCCTTTTCATGGTGGGAGGATGGAGCATGCGTGAAATAAGCCAAGCCAGGGCTCTGTTTACAGCCTCTTGTCTAGAGCATTTGTCCCATAGAGGCACAAGCACTTAATCATCACTGTCCCAAAACACAGAATCTGGAAAGTGGTGTTGAATTTCTAAAAAGATATTATAAAAGTGTCATAAACTGCTGAGGATGTTGAAAGTGTCCATTTGTAATTTAATATAAAATAAATGTCAGTTATTAGAAGGAAGAAAATAAACTCTGCTCAGGGAGGAAGGGGCAAATAAAGGTATTAAAAATGATAGAGTAGAAATGAATCTCTGTGGCCCACTACAATAGCAGTGTGTGTGTCTGTGTGCCTTGTGTGGGGGCATGTTGTATACACTTCAAATGCTTACTTTCAGCAGACAGAAGCAATTAAGAGGACAGGCAACCCTCAGGGAGAATCAACACTGCAGAGCTGCCAATTGTTTGACATTAGGAAACCAAACAGTCCGAATGTGGCCTTATTACAGTAAAAACCAGAGCAGAATGTAGGAGTCTGTAGCATTTATCAGCTTTCCTGATTATATCTCATTTAATTAGTTTCAGTGATGAAGCTGCAGCCTTAGAACTGAAATACTGGAAATGTTACTTTGAAATATTTAGGAAGTTGGCTGTGTTTTCATATGTCAGATTGTAAAGAGGCTTTGGAGAGGAAACAACAAACTCTCATCTGTTGAAACCATACCAAACCTACTGCCATGAAGATAGAATTGCCCAGCCACTTTGACGCCTCATTTGATGGAATTCCTTAGCAGTAATTCAAAGACAGGGTATGGCTTGAAAGAGTTAATTTTTATTTGATTCCTACTGTGAAAGTATGATGATTTTCTGCATCAAACTTTATGACTCATCCATACTTGAATGTTCATTAAAGGTCCAGCACATTGCAAGTGCGGCTGTAAACACAGTACTAACAAAAAGTTGTTGAGCTCTGGCAAAATGCTGCCATCACTGGGATTTATACAGATGTCCCTGGAAGAAATTCAGCTTTTGGTTGCTTTTATTTTAAAGCCTTCAGAGTTTTAAAAGAAACCTCAAAATGAGAAGTTTGTCAGCATCTGGAGAAAACATGGTTAAATATCAATGTCCTCTATTGTATTTTCTATTAATTTCATTATTTTTAAGTTAAACTCATTACTCTGCATGAGCCAGGCTAGAAATGAGACATTGAATGGGTACCATGATGAGGATATTTTGGTTTTCATTTGTTGCTTCTGTGCGCTACAGTTCTCAGGAATTTTGTGATATGCATGAACACTGAGCTTATAACATTTTAATCACTTCAATCGTGGCATGCATGGTACCCCGTTGCCTTGGCCCTTCTTGCATCTCTAAGTTGTATGCATCGTATTTTAATCAAAAAAGCATTAGTCTCCCAGAGACAGACCCACAGCCCAAGTCACTGCTGCTCTTTTCACTGCAGTGAAAATCCTCCTGTTTTGGTAAAAATAAGCTTTGTAATGACGTTCTGCCAGCAAAAGGAAGAAAAAGAGAACAGCAACCATCCTAATAGAGACAGGTGTTACAGCAAGGAGATGTGGGGACTGACGTGGATAACAGGCACATCCAGAATTGTATGTTAGGGTTTGTACAGAAAACTCCCTGGAATTCAGCTGTAACTGCCTATCTTCTTCAGCTGGTTATTTCCCAGAGGCTGTTTGTGATTGTGTAGGTGACTGTAAGAGAAACCGTGTAAGGGGCAAGAAAATAACAAGAGAAAGCCTGAAGCACGCTGGCACTATGCTCATGCAGAACATCCCAGAGGGAGAAGGAGGTGAGAGAGAAGAGACTTGGGAGCAAGAAAATGCTTTCCTTGTTTTCCATTCCTCCTGTGTTCAGGCAAACAGTAATTCATGTACAAATAAGCCGAGTAGCATCACCAGTGCTTGTCTCTATAATAACACAAGGAGGGAGGGGAGGGGATGGTGGCAGCAGTAGTCACAGCAGTGTTTGGTACTTTTCAGTTCACTGATATGTTGTTCCAAAAGCAAAGGCACAATTTTCAAACTTCTGCAAGTTCAATTAGCTTTAACAATGCCCATATCCATATGTTATAAGCAAATGCGTGTTGGAGGAGCAAAGAGACTAATTAAAGAACAGGACTGCATTGCTTGAGTAGGAGTTCATAGGAAGCATTCCTAAATAGGAGACATCTTCTTAAATATATAGAGCCTTTCAAAGCATAGAATCATAATTGTTTAGGTTGGAAAAGACCTTTAAGGTTGTTGAGTCCAACTGGTCATCTAGCACTGCCAAGTCCAACACTAAACCATGTCCATAAATGCCACATTTACAGGTCTTCTAAATACTCTTGGGGATGGTGACACTACCACTGCCCTGGGCAGCATGTTCCAGTGCTTGACAACACTTTCAGTGAAGAAATGTTTCCTAATATCCAATCTTAACCTGTCCTGGTGCAACTTGAAGCTGTTTCTTCTTTCCTGTCACAGAGACCATTCCCCATCTCACTACAACCTCGTTTCAGGTTGTTGTAGAGAGCAGTAAACTCTCCCCTCAGCCTCCTCTGTTCAGGCTAAACAGCCTCAGGTCCCTCAGCCATTCATCCTAAGACTTGTGCCTCAGACCCTTCACCAGCTCCACTGCCCTTCTCTGACTCCACTCCAACAGCTCAATGTCTTTCATGTAGTGAGAGACCCAAAATTAAACACAGGATTCAAGGTTCAGCCTCACCAGTGCCAGGTAGAGTCAGACAATCACTACAGAGCCCTACTGGGCACACTATTGCTGATATAAGCCAGGTATCATATTCTTGGCCACTTGGGCATGCTGCTTGCTCAGCACATTTCTTTCTGCAAGGCAAAATCCCCCAAATTTAGTGAAACTTTGGTATAAAAACATGTTAATTTTGAAAAGAGAGGTCTTCAAGGTCAGCGTGACAGCTAATACTTTTTTCTCATAGCTGATTCCTAAGAAGTACCAGAAGATATCTGAGGTTGTCATCTTTATCCCTTCACTCCAAGGCAGGAGCAATGCACATATACATCTATTCTGTCCAGGCAAGAAAGATATTTAAAGCAAGCAGTTACAGCACATCAAGTGACACTAAACGGCTGCCTGGAAGATCCCTTGTTTTCTGTATGTCAGCCAGTTGGATCAGAAGACTGAGGAATGTGGTATGGAAAGACAAAAATATGCAGGCTCTACATAAACAGGACATATATCTACTTTGAAGGTTTAATGCTTTGCTGTTCTATTAATCGAGGCTGCTGCTGCCAACTTAGCAATGAGGCTATTTCTGTTATGCTGCTGCTGTAGGAAGACTCTGTGCAACATGCATTAATGATGAGAAAAACTGTGGTAGCCTACTGAAGACCAGGCATGTCACTAGGTTATGTGTTAGCCTGCAACGTGCCCCGTGGCATTTTAGAAGCAGTAAGCTCAGATCAGCTCAGTATAAACAATAGTGCTCATGCCCTCCCAGCCCAAAGTACCTGAAATCTCTTGAACAGCTTCAAATTGACATGGAAGGAAACCTTGTAAAAATTAACATATCATGACTTTGTATGTATTAAAAGCTTTAAATGACTGTCTCCTGTTCTCATTGGGAGTGACTCAGCTGCTGCCTATAACTGTGAAGAGGCAGTGGACAATAGGTAAACAAACAGCTCAATTCAATCAACTGTTCACAACACATAATTTGACCAACTTTATGTGCGCGGATTATTTTAATGTGAAAATTATGGCAAATGCAAGGTCACTTCAACAGGATGATTAAGAACCGCAGGCTCCTGGGGAAAGCATTTAAGCAGTGTGTGCACCTGCATCTATTAAAAGAAGCAAAATAGAATAACAAGCAATAACTTGTCAACCTATCTGCAGAACATGGCTTGAGGTGGTAGGAACTGAGATGGAAAGAGAAAATACATTGTAAGACAGCTTGGGATGAGGACAATGTAATGATGGTCATGAACATAATGCAAAACATAAAAGGGTGCTGCTGGTTCAGGCCATGATACGGAAGTTCATGCGTGGTGCAGATGAGCCAAGCAAGGTGCACAAGACTGGGAAGTTATGGAGACACAAAGGGTACTTCCCTCTCCTTGGAACACTCTTTATTGACAGATATTTTGGAGCACACATGGAATTTAGGTTATGGAGGAAGAAAAAGTAAACTTAGAAAAGCACAGCTAGTACCCTTGCCACCTAATAAACCCCATGTAATCTGCTTGGTTTTACCACGAGCAAGAATATGCCTCCATCCCTGGAAAAAGTCTGAGCAAGTCATCCAAAACACAGAGGAAGCAATCTAAAGTAGCCATAAGCTCTTCTGAGATGATGGACTAACTGCCTATGTGTGCTTATTCTTTCCTGCAGGCAGCAATACTCTTTGGGTTCTCTTGACATAGGAGAATTGAAAATAATTATAATATCACAATAGTGATATTTTTAATGTAAAACTTGATGATTTTATAAGATAATAGATTTTATTGCTTTAGTACTATTCCTTTGGATGAATACATTGTAGAACATACATATTTATATGCAATATAAATATAGAAGTATGTAAATATGAAAAAAGCATAGATATATATTCCCTTCCTCTTCTCTCTTTTGCATTGCAAAGGAGGAATAAAGTATGAGCACAAATATCTTTAGACAAATGCTGCCTGGCTCTACAGTATGGTCATACATTGCTCGTTTCAGAATTATAGAGCAAAACAAGGCCAGAGAAACTTATTAGCTGTGTTTACACTCACCCAATTTTTCACTAAAGCTGACACATAACTTTTCACTGATGAGATGTTAGGACTGCACACATGCTCTGCTTTCTAACCTCCTTTGAAAAACCTCTTTTGTAAGTCATCACTTGGCTGGCCAGACCTCAGCTCCATGAACTGAACTGGCCTTTCATGTTCTATTGAAAACATAGAAAACTGGGGAGGCTTGATTTTTCCATTGCACTTATTCACATGACACTGGTATTAGGTTGCTGAGCAGCCTCCCTGGGAGTTTGTCCTAAAATGTTGATGATGCTTTTTGTTGACTTTTAGTGTTATGATGATTTTTTCCCACCAAATTAGAGGCCAGTTACTACTGACTCAGACTACATTACAAATAACCATGGTAAGGCCACCAAGGTCACAAAAGAAGGTGGTGTTTTGTGTGATTACCAGTGATAAATATAAATCTAATATAAATTTATTGATAAACAGAGTTGTAGCCATGGCCAGGAAAACGAGGTAAAGGATCTACAGTACATAGAAATTAATAAAGTGATTTCTCATCCAAATAAAGGTGGCTTCTACATACCTCCTATATGGGATCTGTGCTCTTGAATTATCAGGCAGCTTTGGTGGAATATCTACCTGCAGCTAAATACGCCATCTAAATAAATGACCTAATTAATACACCTCTAAAGAAGAGAACTGTCTGAGTTCAGCATCATTTACATTTTCCTTTAGATTTAGATACCATCTGCTGCTCTGTTTTATTTGCCTACTGTCACAGTCGTAAGCATGTAATTACCATACTCCTACTCATCTTTTTTCTTGTTCTTTTGCATTACAAGCTTAATTTCAGTCAGGTTTTGTCTTCAGCTTTCTTCAAATATGCAATTATTAGAACACACTTAATGAGATCAACAGCAGTGTTTCATGCTGCACTGATATTTGTGAAATGGATTAAATGAGGACAGATAAAGCACTGGAAGCTATCTTTATATCAGAAAATTGAAGGAAACAGCAGCCTTGTAAAAATTAACATATCATGACTTTGTATGTATTAAAAAATTCAAATGATTTTCTTCTATGCTCATAGTGGTAAAATGAGAATTCACAATCCTGCGGGAGCGTAGATCTTTATAAATACCCAGTGCAGCAAAGTGCCATCCTGGCTCTTGCTTTTGTGTCCAAGTTCAGGAAAGATACAGCTTGGATCAGATCTCAGAGTACTGGAGGTTCGCTGTTAGCTTCTGATTTATTCTGCTGTTGGCATTTATATAAGGTTGCCTGTTGTCTTTTGTGGCATCCTCTCTCTCGGAATCCACAGTGTGAAGGTGGACCTTTTCCCAGCAAATAACACCTTGTGATAATGATTTCAAAACCCGTCAGATTTTAGAATTTCAAAAAAACACCTGCTGCTCGTAATAACTCTTTTTGATCTCCAGAATAGAATGGAATTTTTAGCACCACAAACTGCTGAGAGGCCGATCTGACAAGCGAAGTCAGCATGAGAACTGTGCTTTGCTAAGAGCAGGGATTGCCTGAATTTGGATTGAACATAAAGAAATAGCTGCTTAGAGGGTGATTCTGCAATACCTCCATCCTGAGGACTGTGGCATGCAGGGCTGGCCTGGGGGAGTAGGAGCCCTCTTCCTATTCCCCCTAAAGGGATGTAGGGGTAGAGCCTGACAGGCATGTGCCTCTTGTAGAACTTTGGGATGGGTGCATGGGAGATGGTTTCTGTTTGAAGGTTTGTCTTACTTGCATATCTTTTAAAACAGAGGGGATGGAGATGTTTTCAAAACACATGGAGGAAGGGGGAAGAGATCCCTTTAGGCTACGTTCATTCTATTTAGACAGGAGTATTCACCTAAGAGCACCATGGGAGTGCTCATTATGGCATTCAGAGAAAGGAAAATGATATTGATTATAAACTTACAAAGGGTATTGATGATATATTGAGTGACATGCAGTGTTTCAGGACCAGCCTACTGGCCCTGGTAGCTGGCACTCTTTAAGGAATCTGAAGCTTGGTCCTAATGCTGGGAATTGCAGAGGAGCACCCACCTCGTGTCAGATGAGATATTTAGGTCCTCTGTTCTCTGCCTTCCTCACTTTGGCAGTAGGTACTTATGTGTGTGAATATGCTGGAGGCATTCCAGAAGGGAGGGAAGCAAGGAGGAACATACCAGTGCTTCCCCTGTTTCTGTCTCATTAGGGTTTATATATAACATAGAATCTTAGAAGCACAGACTGGTTTGGTTTCAAAAAGACCTTAGGATCATCTTGTTCCAGCCCCCTACCATGTATGTCATATGTCATGTGCATTTTGTACATAAAATACCATCAAAACGTTTCACCTTCAGGGCATTGACTGGCAAAAAACTAAGAATTTGGCTCGTTTAATAGCCAAAATTTTGAAAATATGGGGTTTGGGTTGTTGGTTTTCTTTTCCAATTCCTTCTTGTCCCGAAGTCTTTTCAAAAATACCATGTGACAGTGTTACTGTTGACTCATTAACAGCCTGGAAATAATACAATCGAACTGTGCCAGCATCCCATCCATCTGCCTGGAGAGTCTTATTGTGCAAGTGTTTATCCACTTCAAAGCGATTTTGTGGGACAAAAAAGCTGGGGACTTTTGCAGGGTTTTTTCTGATATTTTCCTTTATCCTTTCAGTTCCTTGTAAATAGATATTTAACTCCTCAGATTCTCTCTTCCTAAAAAGATTCCTCCTGTAACTGCAGCTGAATAACATCTATTAAGACCTGTACATTTTGCATCAAGGTTTGCAACAGTAAGTTCAAATGTAGAGAGTAAGCTAACTACAGGAACAGTAAAACTCTAATCTGAAGGGGATAGAGGGGATATGGGCTAACCACCACTGTGTTTTAAAGAAAAGGCTATCTTTTGCTGGAGCTGAATTAGTTACCACTAAGCCTACCTGGGGGCAGGGAGCCCCAGATGTCTGATGTGCTATAATATTTTCTTTAACAATTATTTTATCATGCTCCAGTCCAAAGCATTGCAGCTGGAAGGGATTCTGTTAGTGTACGCATGAGAGATGAGCCATGATTGTAAATCTAGTGTTTATGCTTCCTCGTTTGCAAATAGAGAATTTGATAGTCAAACCCGCTCAGATTTAGGACTTTATTCCAAGGCCTTCTAGTCTTTACAATATCCTATCAAGTCACCTCAGGCTATCTTTTACGAAATTTCTGCTATCATCTCTGATAGCATTTTATTATTTCCTTATACTTTAAATATCTCCTTAAGGACCTATAAGAATTTTAGCTGTCATTAGTAATAGCTAGAATAGAAACGGTTTGTTCAAAGTGTGCAGGGCTCATATAGTAGGAATTCAGTGATCATAAACAAATTTCAGATTAGAAGTTTTCAGCAAATTTATTGGTAGAAAGACTACACGTTTCAACTTCAGGACATCTCACCTTGCTGAGGTGTCTTCCTGTGTCCAGCAAGGAGTTTCTGGATTGCCCTCTTAAAATATCTCTCTCAGTTGATTGGAATTATGGTCCTAGGTGCAAGGCAAGACATCACCATATCAGCAGGCATGAAAGTCTCCCTGGCACAGAGGCAAGGCCACAGAAGCAAAGCTTGCTGCCAGAATCCAGTCTAGAGCATAGACTCTTCTAAATAGCAGTGAAGGCTCCCATGTACATGCATGCTTAATGGAATAAATTACATTAATTTATTGAGAAATGTTAAATTTCCTAAAGGTAAAGGAAATTTGACTTCCTATATTAAGTCTTTGGACTTCCTAAAGGTGTCTGATATGCTTATGTTAATTGGCAGCTTTTACACTAAGGTGAAAATGCATTTAATATTAATATACTTAGTAATCTCTTATGTCCATTTAAACAATGATGACTTCAGAATGGTGACTTCAGGACTTGATGATGTAGATGATAATGTGGAAAAATGTTCTTTGCAAAACAGACATGCCAAGGGAAGCCTAACCTGGAGCCCAGACACAAACATCAAGAGTGCTAGGTCCTTTCTTAGATGCTGTGCCCTACACAGACCCTGGGACACAGTGTGAGCAGTCCTGGAGCAAGTGTGGGAGCATAGAGGATGACTGACAGCCCTTGAGGGAGAAAATATAGTTTCACTTTCTGAAATGCAAGACCTTAAGTATAGTCTGCCTAAAAGGTGATAACTGATGAGAGTAGAATGAGTTCGGAGGCTATTGCTTTGCAGGCATGGCTGCTCATATCACATTTATTTTTCATATGAAGTTGTATGGATTCCAGAGCAACCTGCTTTTCAATGAAACAATTGGATTTTGACAGCTTGCCTGTTGGGAGTAGAAGCTTTAGAATACAAAGAAGTAGGAACTATAAGATTATAGAACTATTTTTGGCTGGATCCTTCCCCAGTGGGTCTAGTCATCAAATACTAGCACGATGAGAGGTTTATCACAAGAAGTTAGTGACATCTGTAGCGGTAAGTTTGAACAAATGGTAAATTTAATCTTTGGGGAGTATTAGGTTCAGAATAAATCAAGCCAACATTATTTCATCCTATATGTCATGAAAATCAAGATATTTAATACACAGCAAAAGGAATTATGGACAGTAGAAAAGGTACATAATTATTTTACAGTTTAAGAAGCTTACTGAACTAACGAAAGCAAAAATAGCATCACATATAGGGAGATATAGCAAAATTATATGCAGCTTCAGTTGTTAAAATGTGATGCCTGGACAGCAAAGGTGAGGTATTAATTTTTAAATCATTACATTGGATGTAATGATGAAGCCATTAGAAAAGCTGTCAGAGCACCACTTTCCATCTTGGAAATGGGCTTTTTAAAGCACTTTCAGGAAATGCTGAAAAGAAAAAGAAATCTGAAAAGAAACATTTGCAATTTTAAAGTGTTGATATCAAAACCCAAAGTTAAATAGCATTAGCTGTGTCCAGCCCCAGCTGAAAAACTGAATCATTTAGATTGCTTAAATGCAGAATGATATGCAGTGTTTCCTCTTAGTGCTTCTTTCAGCTGAAGCCTCTGTGCATGTTCAAAGGCGCCATCAAATTTTATTGATCCTGATGATCATATATAATGGTTCAGTGCATGTATATTCAACTATGGGGCTTGAAGGATAATAATTAATTGGAAAATACAGTGCTGCAATGATCTGAATTTGCAGAGTTTAATCAAAGAAGAAGAGAAGGCTGTGGGGAGACCTCATAGCAGCCTTTCAATATCTGAAGGGGGCCTATAGGGATACTGGGGAGGGACTCTTTGTTAGGGACTGTAGTGAGAGGAGAAGGGGTAATGGGATCAAATTTAAAGAAGGGAGGTTTAAACTGGATCTGAGGAAGAAGTTCTTTACTGTGAGGGTGCTGAGGCACTGGAATGGGTAGCCCAGGGAAGTTGTGAATGCTCCATCACTGGCGGTGTTCAAGGCCAGTTTGAACATAGCCTTGGGTGGAATGGTTCAGTGTGAGGTGTCCCTGCTGATGGCAGGGGGGTTGGAACTGGATGATCTTAAGGTCCTTTCCAACCCTAACTATTCTATGATTCTATGATTCTATGAAGTAAAGGCCTCCAGTGCTGCACACATGCAAGGCAGAATACAAGGGATGGCTGGAGTTCTTCTCTCTTGCTTAACTGCAAAAGCATCTCCAGAGCTCTCTCGTCTTCCAAAATACTTTTCCTACGTTGAAGAGTAGTTATTTAATCTTCTTTTTCTCTGGAACACGTTTTGTTTCTGTTGACACAGCACTAAACACAAATAACCACTTATTTACTGCCAGATAATTGCGTTGGTTTGCTTTCTTCAATTTTATTTTTCATTAGGGTCTTTTTGTCAATTAATACATTGAGAACACATTGAGAGAGACACAAATAATTTGAGTAAATGGCACAGATATGGGTGTTTCTGCATTGTTTGCATGGCATATCTGCTCAAACCTATTGGAAATGTTCTGTACAGCCACACGTGGTATCAGTTTGGGTCAGCCTGTTATTATTTGGTGGCCTGCAAACCACTAAATGTCTCACAACCTTTCCCCTTCAGAGGCCTCTTGGCCTTCTGGTGATGTGTTGTGATTTACCTTTTCATGTACTACTCCTGTGTGTGGGGCCAGACTGACCAAATGGATGGACTCTGATGGCTTGGCTGGGCTCCTTTACTACACACAAATAAAGAAATAAAGAATTTTATTCCAGCCATGCTGTATGCACATCCAGTGTTGTTAGCATTGCGGCTTGTTTCCTGCAAATTTTGGATAGGAAAAGTTGACATGAGGCTTCAAACTGAGTTCTAGCACAATGCTGGCAGAAGAACCAAGTCTTATAACCATGTGGATGGCAAGTCCTTTGAAACTGTATTTCCTTGCATTTTCCAGGGTAATTATTCTCTCTGCTAAATCTCCAGGCAAAACTTTCCAGGAATTACTATTCCTTTGCATCAGCCTTTGTAATGTGAAAGGCAATATTTAGGTCCTTCCAAAGGGATGAAAAGAAGCAGTTGTAATGGAGACCAGAGCAAAATAAAACCTCCCACAGATTCAGAAGGAACGTACTCCCAGAATCTCTCACATTGTGTTAGCAGGTTTCCTTTGAATATTCATCTGAGCCTGGAGCCCAGGACAGATCTGTGGTGCTGGCAAATATCTTCCTCTTGTGAGAGGACATTATTGTTGCATTGAGGGTTTGCAGAGCTGGAATGTCTCCAACTTCTCCTTCCAAAAACAACAGAAAAAGCTCTGCACTTGGAGCCTGATCTGTCCATTGCCCTCAGCACAAATTGAAAGTGGCTATGAACTGAACATGAATAAGTCATTTACTCCTTGCAGCCCTGCCAGCCTTTCTGAGAGCATGGTGTTAATCTGCAGAGACCACCTATGTGTGCGTGAGACAAGAAGGGAGAGCATGCACAGAGAAGGATGGGAAACAGAAATTTATTTGCTAAGCTGCTTAAAATAAAGGGTGGAAAGATAAAGATGTACCACAAAGTAATCATGTCGGTTAAATTAGAAATTATTTGTGTCTGAGAATTGTGAGCTCTTCTGGGGTCTCTTCTGCTTCTCTACAACAGAGATTTAACACCTGTAAGGGAAGCAAAAGAGCCCTTAAGAGGCCTAATCTGTGCATTGGGGTGGAAACTGAACTTCATTTCAAATCCCTGTCTAGAGATTGCACGAAAGAAGGCTGGAGATGTTTTTGCTGTTTTCACCAATGAAATACCCACCTCTACTAACGTTGTGATGTTTGCCAATGACACCAAGCTGTGTGGAGAGGTTGACACGCTGGAGAGAAGGGATGCCATCCAGAGGGACCTTGACATGCTGGAGAGAAGGGATGCCATCCAGAAGGACCTTGACATGCTGGAGAGAAGGGATACCATCCAGAGGGACTTTGACACGCTGGAGAGAAGGGATGCCATCCAGAGGGACCTTGACATGCTGGAGAGAAGGGATGCCATCCAGAGGGACCTTGACATGCTGGAGAGAAGGGATGCCATCCAGAGGGACCTTAACAGGCTGGAGAGGTGGGACTGTGTGGACCTCATGCAGTTCAATAGGGCTGAGTGAAAGGTCTTGCCTCTGAAGCAAGGCAAACCCAAGCACTATCATAGGCTGGCATAAAATAGATTGGAGCAGCCATGAGGGCATGGACTTGGGAGTGTTGGTTCACAAGAAGCTGCCCATGACCTGGCTTTAGTGTGTGCTTAATCCCATGAACCACTGTGTGCTGAGCTGCACCCCCAGAGTGTGAGCAGCAGCTCAGGGAGGGGATCCTGCCCCTCTTCTGTGCTCTGGGAAGACCCCCTGCAGTCCTGATCCTGCTCTGGGGCAGCAGCACAAGAGGGACGTGGAGCTGTTGGAGTGAGTGCAGAGGAGGCCATGGAGATGCTGTAAGGGCTGGAGCAGCTCTGCTCTGGAGAGAGAGCTGGGCTGGGGCAGGATGGAGAAGAGAAGGCTCCTGAAGGGGAGACCTTAGAGCAGCTCCAGTGCCTGAAGGGGCTG
>JASSUY010013830.1:0-11421 GCA_032466535.1 Forpus xanthops
CTATGCCTAGCAGAAAGGCTTGTTAAAAGGTTGGGGGGGGGGGAGCGCGGAGCCGGGATGGCCCCGGGATGGTCCCGGGATGGCCCCGGGATGGCCCTCCCCGGCAGCGCGGAGCCATGTGCCCCGGGGGAAGGGCACAGCCATCGCCGCCCTCCTGTTAATGCTTTTGTCCCGGCCCCAGCAGGAAACGGCGCTGCGGAACAGCCCCAGCCCCCCCAACAGCACCGGAGGGACGATTGACAGCGATAGTTGGGATCCCCGGTTCAGTGACATCCCCTCCTCCGTGTCCCTGCCCGCGAAGAGCAGGAAGAGCTTCAGTCAGCTCAAGCGAGCGAAACCGTACGCTTCCCTGTTCCAGCGGACGAAACCCGGCAACTTCCTGCCGGAGAGGAAGCAGATCGATAAGATCAGGAAGAAGAAAAAGCTGAAGAGGAGGGAGACGGAGGTGTCCGCAGAGGAGGACTTCGAGGAGAAGCTGCTGGAGCTGGAGGCAGAGGACTCTTACGTAGAGACACCAATGAGCCCCTCGTCCGAGGGCGATGCGCCGTCGGCAGCCGAGCACTGCTCGGTGTGGGACTCTGACACCCCGTCCAGCGGGTCCTGCCCCACCGGTGCACCCGAGCCCGCCGTGCAGATCCAGAGCGTGGGCAAGCGCACGGTCATCCGGCAGGGCAAGCAGGTGGTGTTCCGGGACGAGGACGGCACCGGCGACGACGAGGACATCATGGTGGATTCGGGTAGGTGGGCGGGCTGCACAGAGGGGCTGCTGCTCCCTTTGGTACTGTGAAGGGAGGATGATGCTGAGGTGCGGAGGAAGTAGTGAGTGAGGCTTTGGGGAAAGGAGGGGCTGAGTGGTGGCTTTTGTGATGAACTGAGTGGGAAGCTGCGGCTTTATGGAAGCACCTGGTTCTCTGGATTATGGCCTCTGTGCGCTGAGTCTCTTCCCGTGCAAGAGACCTGGGAACGATGAGCACAGTGCCTGTCTCTGGAGCCCAGGTACTTAATTTAGGGTAAACTTGGGTAAAAGGAGAGTAAATCCCCTGCATGGGCCATGCGGTGGCTGCTAAAACCGCTGTTTCTCTGCAGATGACGACTCGTGGGACCTGGTCACTTGCTTCTGCATGAAGCCCTTCGCCGGGCGGCCGATGATCGAGTGTAACGAGTGCCACACTTGGATCCACCTCTCCTGCGCCAAGATCCGCAAGTCCAACGTCCCCGAGGTCTACATTTGCCAGAAGTGCCGGGACTCCAAGTTTGACATTCGCCGTTCCAACCGCTCCCGGACGGGCTCGCGCCGGCGCTTTCTGGACTAAGGGGGTTTGGATGGTGCCGGGGCCGGGGGGGGCTCCCCCGAACTGCTGCTGCTCAGGCTGAGGGGCCGCCCGCCGGCCCACGGTGACCGGGATGAGGAGAGGCCGAGTGGTCACAACTGCTGCTAGATATGGATTAGCTCAAGGACGGACCAGGAGGGGTTTTGTCCTATGGATTGGGTGATGGGGGAATGTATACCTTTGCCACGTACATTTTCTCATCCCAGCGGGAGACTGCAAACCTCCTCTGTGCTCCGAAGAGTGGGGAAGAGGAGGGGGTCTGTGTGAAGAGTCTGAAAAGTAAATGGCCATGTGTTTTAATTTCAGTGTAATATTATCCCTGCCCGTTTGTCTGTACGTATCAGTCTCAGATATTCTAAGGCTCTGTAGGGGTGTTGATGTGTCCCGATCTGCTGCCTCCTCCCCAGGCTCAGGCAGAGGGGAGTTCTGGGATATGGCATCATCCAAGTGAGAATGGGACTTGGTTCTGCACCGGGGGCCGGCAAGTGGGAATGAAGAGAGCAGCCCTGTTCCGTTTGGGATCGGCAGCATCGGGATCCTCCCTAGAAGGTCTCTTCTGATGGTGCTTTCTCATGACTCTGTTTTGCATGATCAGCTCGATGTAAGGGGGAGCCTGTTTCCTCCCTTTCCTGGCCCTTTGTTAAACTCTAAGGTGCTGTTTTAGGGCAATGATGGCTCTCCCCTTCCTCAGCCCAGAATTCCAACGTGGACTGCAAAAGGAGCTGTATAACCCTAGAACCTGGCAGGTCTGCCCTGGGACTCGATCGTCCCCAGCCGAGTGCTGCAGCTGAGCTGACTTTTGTTTTCACTTGTGTTTTTGGAGACTGGATTTGTAATCAGAACCCCCTAGATCTTTAACCTATCGGTTGCAAAGGATGCAGATAAAAGCCAGTGCAGCTCTGCAGGTAGCAAGGTGAAGTGCAATGAAGATCCAGCTGGTGTTGGGGGAGTCCGGGAGAGCGCTGCGGCCCTTGATGGGACTTCCTGGGGATTCCCAAGGGAATCCTGTTGAGGAAGGTGACAGGGAGTCAGGTTTGTGTGGGTTCCTCTATGACCAGCAGTGTGTATTGAGCAGGGGTCTCGCCAGCACAGCGCCAGGTACCCTCCTCTGACTGGCACAGAGCTGTGGGCAGAGTGGTGCCCTGGGGCCATGCTGTATGGGTGCCAAAGAGTCTCAGAACAGGAACTGCACCATGTCCAGCCATGCTGGACCTGCTTCTGCATCCAAACCCAGTGCCACCAAGCTGCACCGACTGACTCTGGGTTCTGAATCCAGCTCCTGCAACATCCTGAGACCGTGTGTGCCCTTCCGGAGCTGCACGGAACCACTGAGGAGTTTGCCAAAGACTTGATCCTGACGGCTCTTTCCAGCCTGACAAATAACCAAAGTTCTCAAATGCTGCGGTTCCACTCTGCCAACAGAAAGGCTTTGGGAGGTGCCGGTCGTGAGCTGCGCCGGGCTTGGACCTGCTCTGGAAGTTGCCATCTCTGTGTTTACAGCGCGTGTGCAGCTCAAGTGGACCTCTTGGAACGGCTTCCTGGAGCTCTGCTGAGAGAACTGGCTCTTCTTCCCTGAGGTTCGATCCTAATCTATGTGACTTGACTCTTGTTCTGTTACCTTTCCACATTTATCCCCTTGGATGGTGTCTGACAAGTCCAGCACGTGACAAATATCAGCAGAGAGAAGCAAACAAGTAACATCTCCATTCTTTTAGTTGATCACTTTCAGCCATGTATAATTATAGTTTAATTCAGAACTTTATTTTTTCATTAAAACTGTTTTAATGAACCGTGGGTTTTTTTTTTTCTCTTAGCTGTGAAACAAATGAACAATGATTGTGTTTTATTCCGAACTCAGGACTCTGCTGTTATGATTTACTGGTGTGTGAAGCAGCTGCGCTGGGTGATGCCTCCCTGAGCGGTACACAGAGCCAGGTAGGGATGGGAAGTGCTGCAGACACCTCTCATGTGTGTCCCCAACCTCTCCTTGGAGCAGTTGCTCCTTGCACAGGCTCTGTTACATGGTAGATTGTGGGACCGATGACCCCTGCTCCTGCTATGGGGCTGCACTGAAGCCCCCAACCCACCCAAGAGGTATTAGTGCCACCTCGACTCCTGTACATGCTCAGCCAGCCATGCTCAGAGCAGCAGCATTAGACCGTGGCAAGGGTGAAAGATGGCTTGACTCCTTTGAAATGGCACTGGATCGTAGTAGAAGCCAATCTCTGGTTGGTTATAGCTTCTATTTTAAGTCTATCTGTAACTCCGTGCTAAACACAAGCCCCAGAGGAGGTGCAGCTGTAAAATGGCAGCTTCTCAGAGCAGAAATGGTGGCAGTGAGAGCAGTGGTTGCTGTTCTTAGAGTCTCTTTAACTGTGCACTGGAAGGAAATGAGGGAGGAGGAGGAGGCTGGAGTGTGCTCAGCAGGAGAGGCCCACCCCAAAGCTGGCTCTGAGGAGGGGATGGGGCACAGACTCCACGCATGGGCTCAATTCACCAGCACTCGACAGCTACAGACACTGAGGATGGCCTGAAGTGCTGCAGGAAACCTGCTACATCAGCTTCAGGGCTGGGGAAGGGCACTCATGGTATCTGAATGGGGGAAGAAGCAAGAGCTGAATCCTCGGGGGTGCTCTGGCAGGACAAACCAAGCTACATACGTCCAGTGGTGTTCAGCAGGGCACGGGGCAAGGCCCCCGTTGGTATCCATTGTGAGGGATTTGACTTTAACACGACCTGCAAATTCAGGTGTTCAAAGTACAAAGTTAACGTTCATCTGCCTGAAAAGAGGAGTGTGTGTTCCCAGCCCCTTGTTCAGGTACCTGCAGCAGTTCTGGCTCTGTTACAGGCGGATGTGCCACCTCCCTTTCTATGGCATCCTGCAGTTTGTACCTGAAGATGCTTCTCTGTGACAGGACATAATGGCTGGAGCAGGAACAACATGCTCTGCCCCTCAGAAATGGTAATATTCGAGTGTTAGAAACACCATGTGGCATCTCAAGTACCAAAGAGGCTTCACAACGCTGTCTCTACATTTCAATGCAGACTCTGCAAGCAAGCACTTGTAACAGCAGAAACTACCTCAGGAAGCTGTCAGAAACAGGGACAACTGTTTTATTGTGCAAACCTCTTTCGTGAGAACTCTCCCCACTGTCACTGCTCTGATAGACACAGGCTAAGATTCCTCTTTGTAATTAGCAGTAAATGTGGTGTTGCTATTTTGCACTTGCTTATACAAAACACACCGCTCAGTCCTCCTGGGAGTATTTTGCCATGTACTGCTCACTACAGGCTGGCTCTGACTCTTGGCCACACACTTCATGCAGTGATGGGACACGAAAGAGGAGTTTCTCATTCCTGCTGTTTCACACACAAGCCATCAGAGGTCCACCAGCAGGATGTGACAGGGTGCTGCAGCACTCACAGCCCTCCCTCCTCAGGACTTGGTTTTCAGGAGCATCCTCCAGATGCAAAGGGAATGTGGGCTACTTTCCAGCTGAGTATAATTTATTGCACGTTTTCCATTCGATTTCAGATGAACAGAACATTGGTGGTAAATGAAATAAAGTCCTGCACCAGGAGCTGGTCACAACTGAGGAGTTTTTGTTCTTAATAAAATCACCTGAACACCCCTTCGTTGTACGAACTTGTTCTTAGAGGGGGGAGCATCTCTTTCACACCGGCTCAAGCCAGCTTGCCCAGAGCAAACTCTCCTGTCACACTGACTTGAGCAAAGGGAACCCCAGTTGCACAGAAGCAGGGGCAGGTATGTGTCAGGGAGTGATCTCTGGCAGTAGCTGTCAAAGCCACGCTGCACTGCCCAGACAGCAGCAGTGTAAGCTACGTTCCTCTTTTCCCTAGAAATAAATTAGATGGGAAGAGACAGTTGCAGCACCAGAATCAAATTAAATGAATTGCTGTCCTTCTTCCCTCTATTGAAAACCCTGATAGCACACGATTCTAGGTGGCAGAAGCATTAAGACTATTCCAGCCTGTGTCCTTGTCTGGAATAGCAGTGTTTGAAATGAGCAGCTGCAGAGGTCCACCTTACTACAAAAGGCAAAGAACTTGATTCCAAACATACTTGCTCTTAACAAGAACATCTCAAATGCAGATTTGAGACGGAACACGATCTCTGTCCTCTTCCCAACAAAAGGATTTACACAAAGGGCTTCCAGGCGGTGGCCAGAGAACTCCCCTTCAGGAGCAGAAAAAGGTGTACCTACCCAGGAAGTATGTGGAGAAGTGAGAACGGGTCGTCTTCCCTGCTCCCTGCAAGGAGATAGGCCGTGGCCAGACGGCAGCAGGAGGGGTGGCTGCAGGACGGGTGGTGCTTGGTGCCCGCTCGCGCACCCTCAGCACAAAGCACTGCGCAGTCAGAGCCACGTTGCTTTATTGGTTACTGAGCCACAATTGAGAGCAGTATTGCCGTGGAGCCACCTGGAGAAGCAGGCTCTCTCAGAACGGGTAGGACACCACCTGCTATATGGGTAGTTAAAAATAAGAATGTCTCTGTTCAAACTTGCAGTGTCCAGGGGGAGGTCGTGGTTTCTGTTGACCCAGGTACCATTATGGACACACGGTGGCACCAGATTAGCCATCAGCATCGATTCTGTGAGCTGTTGGGTGAGAACAACACACGGATACACCCCTTCTGGTGGATGAGACAACCCAGCTTGAACCCACCACCAGCTATAGAGAGAAGAGAGGTCTGTGCCCTTTAACCACCTCCCCAGACCCACCAGTAAAGCCTGGCACTAGTGGATACTGGGATCAGGTAAATCATTGTGTCAGTCTGACACATAAATGGGGATGAGGAAGAAATCTGGCTCAAGCATCCCTCTTGCCTTTGTACACTCAGTTCGGTCCTCAAAGGGCAATCAACACTGTGAACTGCCCGGCTGGGATGCCAGCAGCAGTAGGAGGCCTCTACTTCTAACTCCAGTTAAATCTTATCAGGTTAGATGGTACAAACAGCTGCAGGGGTGCTGCTGAGCTCTTTCAGGTCATGCTCCAGAAGCATTTCATGGTCAGTCCATCTCGGTGAGCCCAGCTCTGAACCCCAGTTCCCTGCGCTTCACCACACAGAGCTGAAGCAATCCTCTACTGATTCCCAAAAGAGGAATCAGAGCTGTCCTTGCTACTTACATTGCTTTGGTATCCTAAGGGCCTCATTGTCAGCTGCCATCACTTGGTGCAGAACTCCTCGGAACTGATAAAGCACTTTCAAACTCTTCTCCTCACCCACACAGGGGTCGTAGAAACCTGGCAGCCCAGCCTTGAACCGGAGAAGGACACAGTGAGCATCAGGGAATGGACTTCCAAAGCTCTTCAGCTGAACAAAGTCATTTACTAGTGCCAGAACAAGGCATCAAAAAAGGAGTTTTGTTGCCAATGAGGTAAGAGGCTAAACACAGACACGACTGAATCACGGGGTTGTTACAGCCCAGAGTCTGTAATGCACAGTCTCACGCTGAAAATACAGAGATGCTGTTTCTTTGGCACTGGAAATGCCCAGAGAAACAGAACCTCCTGGAGGTTCATAACACTTGGTGGTATGTGAATGGCTCCTCTAAGCTGGTCTAGGCACCGGCTTCAGCATATGGGAGAAATCCCCCGGCTGCACAGCCTTGGTTCAGTGGGAATTCTGAGTCCCACCCAAGCCCCTGGGCTTTGACAGAACAGCCTCGTACCTTGGATGCCTCTGTGAGGATGAGTTTAGAGTCTTTCACCAAGCACTGCAGGGGCACTGTCACATCTATTACTTTCACCTTCTCATTCTTCCTGCTGTTGTCATTCACAAACTTCCCGTACCAGGCGTTCACCACAATCAAACCTGGAATCACAAGAAAGCACAGATGTGGTGAGCAGCTTCCCACTGCCCACGGGGCAGACCCCCATGAAAAGAAGACCCCAGCATTTCCTCTTGCTTTCAACGCTATCCGAATCCTCCTTGCCTGGACCCCATGCTTCTAAAGAGAGAACATTTCTACTTGGGTGTTTGTTAGCAGTCAGCACTAGGACACAATGACACTACTTCAGTGCCACACTGATGTGACAATACAAAGGGATGTCAGTTCGCTTTGGAACATTCTCTTGAAAACTGGTAATAAACTGAACTTCAGACTATCACTCTTGCACATTTATACACACACCTCTCTTGTGGTGAGGTGAATGCAGACTGTTGTCTTCAGCCTGTTGGATCTACCTCACAGCATGTACCAAGGTACGGTTCAGTGGATCCCTACTAAGCTCAGGCACCATAAGCTGAATCCTAATGGAACTACATGAGCAACAGCAATTATGCTGTGCTTCATTAGGAGTGGAAATGAAGAAATGATACCTTGCATTTCTCCCCCTCAACCACCCAGCCTTTGCACTGCTCCTTCCTCTCTCCAAATTCATGGCACAAGTAAATGGTGGTGTAATCTTTACCCATTCTGGCTTCCTCTGCTTCAATTATCCTCCGGACAGACTCTTGCATTAACCGGACCTGTCACAACAAGAGCAAATTCAGGCAGTGTCCAAAAGAGAAAAGCCCAGAGTGAAAACAGCTTCTTTTAACCAAGGGAACTTAGCTCTGAGAAGGACTTACTGCAGCTTCAGCCTCCTGCTTCTTCTGAAGGATGTCGCTGGCTGTACTCTCCCGTTGCTTCTCCAGCTCCCTGCCACAAGGAAGTCAACACACATCAGGTCTATGCACTGAATGGGATTCAGCCAGAGCGGCAGCTTTCTGCTAACCCACCCCAATCACAACTGACCCACAGCTCAGGTTTAAGGCTCTTCCCCACCTTTCAAGGTAATTCTGAAGGCTGCTCTGCTTCCAGCACTCAGAAGCACCAATGGCTCGTGAACCACACTGCCTCAGCTGGATATCCCAACCATGGCAACCAGAGTGGGACTTCCCAGCTCTGAATTTAAAACACAAGCTCACCTCTCCTTCTGTGCCCTGAGGTAGGGTCTGATGACCAGCCTATGCATGGCAAAGTAGACGACTAGAGGTCCCACAGTGGCATAGAAGACAGCACTGGGAAGCAGCTGATCTGTCAGGTGGACAGGGAAGAAGTAGGTCTGGCTAGCCCTGTTCAACCTGGAACAAAAGGGAACAGTGGCAGGTGAGAGGAAATACAGCGTTTAATATGCTTAAGTACACTTCGCGCGGTGTATGCTGCTGAACAACTGCTGAACCGAAGGGGTGATGGCTGATAGCTCAAAAAGGTGAAAATCTGCTAAACTGAAACAAAACGATGATAAGATGGACAGCTGTTCTTACAAGGACACTTGTACAGAAAACACAGTTTTCATGGGCTGGATTTGAGTCCGTTTCAGAGCAGCTTCAGCATCCTGGCGCGCCCTCTGCGGGCACTAATTAAAACTGCACCCCAGTACAGACCCCCCCCCTCCCCGAGTTCTGCCTCACGTTCTGAGCTGCATCATGTTATGAGCATAATCACCTGTGTTAGTTAACGGGAAGTCATTAATTCAGGTATATATTGCGTACAGCGTTATAAAACAGGAATGAAATTAAAACCATTGCTACTAATAACATCTTCCACCTGTTTACCATAGCGTTCCTTTAAGCTGTATGTACTTTAAGCTGTATTTTCAGACTATTTTGATGCCCCCACACTCTTCCTGGTCCTGCAAGAGGCAGCTCAAGCTTACAGTGGTGCCAGCAAAAGGCACACATTGCTTTTAACGGACACCACTGTTATCAGAAGGCAGCTGCAACCTGTTGGTGATTTATCAGTGTACCTGCATTGCCCTCCTAAGATTGGCACTATCCCACCTGAATGTCAGAAAGAGAATAATGCAGGTTATGGTCAGCCTCTGCAATCCACAGCTGTAAACCTGAACTGACTTGATTTTCAAAGACACTCCTTGGGGAACACCAACACTGACGGTGGCTCCTAAAATGCTGTGTCTGGAAATCTTCCTCTCTGCTCCGTACTCCACTATGGTCCCGAAGAAACCCGCCCTAGGAGAGAAGCAAACCCATGTAAGAGAAGACTTCTGAATTGCTCTTCACTGAATCTTGTAATTCCCCAACAAGTAAAACAAAACATATCTGTGTGCAGCACATGTTGGCTTCTGGAAGATTCAGTGTGTACCTAGCAAGATGAGATTAGCCTTTTTAGCTTGTGAAGTAGCACATGCAGTACAAGACCTGGGCTTCTTACTGGTGATGATACAGAGATATCACACACAAGTTTATCTGAAAAGGCACACAGAGCAAAGCCTTCAAGTCATTCACTTCAGCATTTGCCAGATTTGATTAATGAAAAGCAGATTCCCGAAGACCACAGAAGCTGGAGGCTCACAACAGCAGGAGAGCACAGATCCTTCAGCCATAAGCAATGTGCATTTCCTCTTCTGCACTTACTTGACAGAACCTTTAACTCGTGTTTGATCCTCATCCTGAAACTTATGCTGATAACTGACCATCACGAAAGAGTGGGGGATTCCCAGCTGAAACAGAAGAGGCATAACATATGAAAATGCACCCTCACGATGCTCCCCACGTTTCCTTTCTCATCCTTTCAGTGGCACGGAAACCCGATGAAGTGTTGCCACTTACAGGTCAAAGCCTGCAATCTCCACAGCCTGTGTGTGTGTCCTGGCCCTAGCCTGAGTTGATCTACATTAGATATGACAATGCTGGGTGCAAAGTGTCCTGCGGCTGGTTCCCTACACTACATGCTCACACCGGACAGTACCAACTGCTCGTTTATCCACAGCCAAAACGCTGCAGGGACAGGGAAGCAGAGGCACTTCTCTCCCAGGGGTGGTATCAGCATCCCTGGTGTACAGCAAGAGGCTCACCTGTAACGCCATAGTGAAATGGCTGGTTTTTGTGTCCCGCACGATGCTGGTGTTCATGGCTGACTGGATGCCCCATCGCCACTGCAAGTAGCCCATCGTGTTCTTGTCGAGGTTGCGGGCCAGGACCGTGGTGAGGCCTGGGCGGATTCCACGGGATGAGAACTGCAGCGCACAGTTTGTAGTGATGAAACTAGGAGACATGAAACACAGGGTGGCCTCCATCCCTTCCTGCCCAGGAGCCTTGCTGAACATGCAGACACTACCCTGCACAGAGCATGATGCCTGAGGGCTTCAGGAACAACCCAAAACTGACCACAGCACAGCCCAGAAGAGCAGGCTCATGCCCTGGTTTATTGGTCTGTAAACAGGCACCACACCAGTGGCAGATTTGGCATTATTTCCCTAACATCTGACACATCACCTCCTCTTTTGCTGTCAGAAATTCCACCCCACACATGAAAGCCCCAGAAGAGCTCCCCCATGTTTTGTTCTGCCCCCAGAGCAAACCTCTGTTGCTCTCGCTATGAGATAATGGCTCACGATCACAAATCATCACTATTTCAAACACACATCTAAGGATGTGGAACACAGATTTTCCTTAAACTGCAAGTATGAAAAGGGGGGACACCAACACAAAAAGAACACAAACATCCTGGTCAGCACTAAAGAGCAACCTGAAATCTAAAGAAGAAATACCTTATTTGTAGGATAGAAACCAAATCCAGTATTAACATGGTAGGGAATTCAATCCGTTTAGTTCCTTAGTGTGGAATATTAAGCATGAGACCATTTTCCTAATATTTACCATCTCGGTGTAAGATTACGGAATATCTTCAGACCGAAGAGAGGTCCCTGAAGGTCTCCTGCTCCAAACTCCAACTGTTGAAAGGCACAAGGTCAGATTGTTAGAAGAAAACATCTTTTACAACAGTGACAAAATACTTCACAAGTTTCTGACTAATCAGAGTTAAAGTCCCTTAAAGAAAATAAACAGCCATCCAAGTGGCCTGTGAAACAAGGGGGCTTCCAAAATTACAAAATGAAAATACAAACCTTTAGAAATCAATTTTAAGGAATGTTAAGTGTGATGGCTTTGTAACAGGAGTAATGGAAAATTACTGAGATGCAGCTAGGGAACATGCTGAGAATCCTTGTACAAGATAAACTGCTGTAGTTGACATAGTTTAGGACTTTATGACCTTAGTACAAAATGAGTGTAAGAAAAACAGGCTACAAGAACAGGACATAAAGGTAGGGAGTATCTGGA
>JASSUY010013832.1:0-14970 GCA_032466535.1 Forpus xanthops
AAGAAATTCTTTACTGTAAGGGTGGTGAGGCACTGGAATGGGTTGCCCGGGGAAGTTGTGAATGCTCCATCGCTGGCAGTGTTCAAGGCTGGGTTGGATATAGCCTTGGGTGGCATGGTTTAGCGTGAGGTGTCCCTGCCCAGAGCAGGGGAGTTGGAACTAGATGATCTTAAGGTCCTTTCCAAACAAAACCATTCTATGATTCTATGTATCATATCTCAAGAAATCGATCTGATAGACTAAACTGTCCTTTCGTAGGTATATCCTCATGTAAGGTTATGTTGGGAGCTGAGAATGGTCCAAGAAAAATACATTGATTTGTCTTGAGATAAAACCATGGTCCCTGGGGAATAATGTGGTTTTTCCATCACTGTCTGACTTGGCAAATATGCTTGGCATGTGCAACAAAGCCTCCACAGCTCTAATGTGACTCTATTTCACCTCATTGTGAAACACTGCTAATCTTGTAAAATGTCTCAATTCCTATAAGACTTCCACATTTTATTTTTGACAGACTACTCTCTAACACTTAAAGAATCATTACTTAAAGGGAAAGCCTTTCCCTTTCAATTCATATCAGTGCTGGAAACCCTGACCACTCAATACCAACAGACTCAAGGCTCAAGTTGATTTTACCCATTTACTTTCATCAAATGCCATGGAGAACTCAACTGCAGTCTTTTCCATCAAATGTGGGTTTCAACTCAGCATATCAAGCACCTGTATCTAGAAAACTAACCTTTGTGCTGCCAAGGAGGAGACCTGGAAGAGGCAACAAAAGTAAAAGAGAACATCATCTCCCAGACCATGTCTGGGAAGGCAAAGACTTGGTTATGATCCACAGGCAAACCCATTTGTCTTTGAGATATATAAATGAAAACTGAGCCTCCTTATCTCTTCCAATATGTAATCTTTACAGTCTTGTTGGTGCAACACTCAACTTTGATCGTATTATGCCACAGAGTCTACACTGACCCTCCCATATGAGAGGCTACTTAGAATCATAGAATCATAGAATAGTTAGGGTTGGAAAGGACCTTAAGATCATCTAGTTCCAACTCCCCTGTCAGGGGCAGGGACACTTCCCACTAAACCATGCCACCCAAGGCTATGTCCGACCTGGACTTGAACACCACCAGCAATGGAGCATTCACAACTTCCCTGGACAACCCATTCCAGTGCCTCACCACCCTTACAGTAAAGAATTTCTTCCTCAGATCCAATCTAAACTTCCCCTGTTTAAGTTTGAACCATTGTCCTATCATTACAGTCCCTCATGAAGAGTCCCTCCCCATCATCCCTACAGGCCCCCTTCAGATACTTAGCTGTCTTGGAACTCAGGTATTGAATGACCCTTACAGGCCAAGATATACTCAAGGACATTTTAATTTGAATTGTAATTGTTAACAGAATCATCATTATTAACTAACAAATAGGCACAGTGTCTTTAAATTGTCCTTTATATTGTGGGGGTCCTGAAACATCCTTGTCCAAATCTTCAATCAAGAAACCAAATTTGAAAATTATTTAAAATCTGAAGTCCAGGCATTGATAAGGTTGTTAAGAACACCACAGCTACTGCATGGAGGGTAAGAAGTCAATAAAGGGTAAAAGCCCTCAGATTTTAAGAGCAGAGGATAAATTACTAATGAGGAGTTGGGAAGAAATTCTCTTTGAGGGTAGATTACTGCAAAGATATTGAAGGCTCTTGACCATTGGGCTTAGTTGGTGGAGAGAGTATATGAACAGTCTAATCCCATCATCTTGTGACCAAAGGGACCAGGACAGGCTTTGGAGGCACCAGCAGCTTCTCTTCAGCTTTGCTGGGAACAGACTGCACCTTTGCTTGTTTTGGCAGCAGTGTATTGCACTAAGCCAGTGTAATTTTACCCCAAATTCCAACAAGTTTTTGACACAGAGCTACTACCTGTACTTGATTCTCTGACATTGAAGGTGGTTTCAGCAGATGACTGATATTAGTTATATTTGAGGGAAGGAAAGCTGGTTGCTGGCTGAAAGCCAGCCCTCAAAACCAGCCTCAGGATCCATCAGGTGAAGAGACAATCCCAAAGAGCACCAGCATCTACACATGCTGCATGCATGCTTTTCATTCAGCAGAATAAAAATGGAGATGCAGATCAAGGAGCCATCATGTGAGAAGATGGAGACCTCTATACTGAAGCAGGATTCATGACAGTCCAGGGCCAGGCTAAAGAAAACAAATGTTGCTGCCTTGTCCCCAGCAAAAGGGCAGGTTTGTGGCATGAACAAACCTACTTTTCCAAAACTGTATTTTCTCCGTCCATCCATTCTGCTTTCCAGTGTTTAAGATGAAGAAAATAACATTGTTGGACAGAAAGCCAGACATTTGTACTCAAAGAAAAGCTGACTAAGATACTGACCCTCAACGTACCACTCTCCATCTCATCTTTTAAAAATACAAACTACAAGAACCCTATGTACACACCAAACTCATGAGGCATTCTCATGCTAGTGTCCTAAACTACTTCTGCCTTTGTCTGTAGCATCCAAATTACATTGCAACATACTCAAGAGGATGCCTCTTGAGAGGAGAAGCAGAAAGTGGTGTTTGTTTGCAAAGCATTGTCTACAGTCACCAAGTTCTTACTGCAATAAATAAATGCCTTTCCCAACTCTAACTTTAAACCACTGGACAAGAGTCTAGGAAAGTTTCCAAGAGCATGCAACCAAGAGGCAAACTGGATGTGTTTCACACACTGTTTGTCTCCTCCTCCAGTCATGTTGTTTATAATCCAGGAATATAGCTTTGTCTCTAGATGATAACAATTACAAAAACATAGGAAACATACTGGGAATCTGCTGTTCAAATCTTCTAAGAGATATGGCTGTGAGTTCTACAGATGTTGGTGCTCATCATTCATTTGTCTTAGTACAATCTTTCAGAAATTAGAGAAATACTAACCTTTGTGCATTGTTTTCCTTTGCATACAAAGGA
Organism: Forpus xanthops; assembly: GCA_032466535.1. Taxonomy (NCBI): domain Eukaryota; kingdom Metazoa; phylum Chordata; class Aves; order Psittaciformes; family Psittacidae; genus Forpus; species Forpus xanthops. Next base: position 2,978 of record JASSUY010013832.1, read on the forward strand.
GGTTTCCTTATTGAGGGACATGGGTTTGCTCCCACCAAACTGTAGTTTTCAGACATCTAGAAAAACAGATACTTGGAAACCAGAAGCTCTGCTACTAAAGAATTTCTCATTCATTTCTCTTTCCTCTGTTATTTCTCAGAATTCATCATGAAAGTGAAGCACATAAACTCCTCTGCTTCTCTTATTACTGAAATCAGAAAAGGGAAACATGCTCTAAAATTACTCATGGACATATGTTTCACTAAGAATAACATTTAAGCACCTGCTGAATGAAGGCTTTCTGGTTTTTCTTTCAATTTTAAAGCATGCCAGGGCACAACTCTCCTGGTTCTAGCTGAGAAACTCGGTGGTACTTCATCTCAGATCTTGGAAACACACTTCTAGCTGCTGCCATAATGGTTAAGTGCATTCCGCTTGCAATCCCTAGAAGAGTTTGAGAGTGATCACAAGCAGTCTATGTGTTAGGAGTGCAGCAGTTGCACAGTGATGGTTAACTTGGAGGAGGTAAATCTCTCTCTTGAAGAGGACATGTATCAACAACCCAACACTACTCTGCTACTATTTTCCTCTGCCACACTAACTTTCAGTTTGCCACTGTGTGGGATCTCTGCAGGCTATGAGCATAACCAAAGGGAAAGCACTTGAACAGGACAGTCACAGAATGTGCACAGTTTCTCACATCACTGAAACAAAAATGGACCCAGCAGTATTTCAGGGACTACTTCATCTTTGTGTAATTTTCCTAGGTTAAAGGCAGACCTGCTACCTCCTCCTTCCTCTCTTGCTGGTTACACAGTAATGGCTGAAAGAAATGCTCCATCCAGCCCAAACCTAAACATCCTCTATTTTAGAATTCTACCAACATATTGAAAGTCAACCATTTGCATGGCTCTGCTCAGCAGGACACATGGCACAGACCACTGCCCAGGGGAAACTTTTCTCCATTAACTTTATTTGATGAGCATACCTAGGCACAGTTTACTGCACAGCATCATATTTTATTCTTTCTCTAACAGTGCAGCTATGCTCAATCTTATATTAACAGTGAAACCTTCTCAGTCAGTCTTTAATTCTTGAGTGTTCCTCTGGAGCAAATCCAGCAGTTTTCTTAAAGACTAAACCTCATTAGTATAATTACTATAGCAGCTGAAAGTTTTGACACTAGAGAACAAACGGGAACTTTGTGTGCATTCAAAGACATCAACAGTAAACTCTATCTGAACTCTCTATTCACTAAACAAGGCCAAAGTATTATATTATTCACCCCAAGGGATATCTGTTGAGGCGTTTACCTCACATGAAAGTACTAAACTCACAAAAAGTACTAAATAGAACATGTAGTTACATGCACATGTACTTCGATGTAACAATATACACCTATACAACTGCCATCGTACACTTTATAAGATCTCCATAAACCACCGTCGGTGGAATAAAGGTTCACTGCCATGCTCAGTTCAAGTTATCTGGATCGGGATTTGCTCACTGTGCCCTGTGCAGCCTTTGGAGGGCCTTTGATCTGCACAGAGCACAGCATAAGGCAGCAGGCGCACAGGATCTCTTGTGAAGGGCCTGGACTTGGCAGCAGGAGCCAGGCCATGAGCCACAACATGCTCACACTGCAAACCTGGCCAGCAGATACAGGACTCCTTGAGATGTGTGGTCAACACATCAATGGAAGTCATCATCTTTTTCAGGCAGCACCTGAAATACTCCATCCGTCACAAGAGCTCAGCCCGGAGCTCAGAAGGACATGAACAAAAGGACCCTGCTAAAAGTCAAACTCCTGGGGAGAAGGGGTGCCACAAGCTCAGAGGGGAAATACAGAGGGACCTCCCTGCCTGAGAAGTGATGAATCCTCAGGTCAGCTTGAACTGAATGCTTTAACTTCACACAGAGTCTTTGGAAACTCCTCTGGTTTCAATACACCATGTCAGGGGAGGTTGAAAGACCTGGGCTTGGAGCTGGCCTGGGCTGTTCTTTGTGGTAGAGAGGGATACATGTAAATGACTAAAAATCCTGTAAGCTTGTGTGTTTTCTCCCAGGCCCTCTGCTTGTCTAGCCCCTACCACCCCAGTTCCTAACTCCATCTCCACGAAGCAGGGACTCTCCTACACCAAACATCCTGCCATCTCCAACCCCCTGCCATCCCCACACACTCCATGTCCCTGGTCCATGCTCCTTCACCACACAGGCAGCCGATACATGCCAACACCATGCAGGAGCATGAGGGCAAACACTCCACAGGCTGCACATACTGAGCCTCACACAAGTGTTATGCCACACCTGCATTAGGCTCTTTGTGTACCTGGTACTACTTTTTCTGTTATTTAAAGTTCTTCAAGTCAGTTAAGGGTACATAGAAACAACAGGGACTTTTGTCTTAAGAGCCAATCTGAAAACAATCTCATCCTCTCAGAAAGAGGAGCAAGGAGGGGAAATACTTTTTAAAAATCCCCTAAATGAGAACTGCAAAGCAAATGAGAGCAGGCTTTTCTGGGATTCCCAGGTAAACGACAGAGCTGTCCTGCTGTGCACAGTGAGCCTTTCCAAAGCGCTTAATCACACTGAAATCTTTGAGTCGGGAATCAAGACAAAGACTAGCATCTGGAATTCATCCCGTCTCCAAAATAAGCAGGAATGCTCAATCAGAGAACAAATGGAGCCAAACAGATCCCACTTGCCTCTCGAGAGAGCAGGCCCCTTCTCTGCCTACCCTTCTAGCTCTTTCTGAGAAATGACAGCATACACACAGCACCCCCAAGGGAGTTCTGCAGTTTCCCACCATCTGATTGGAATTCAGTGACAATCCACCAGCATCAGAGCTGGTGCCGAAATTGGGAGGGAGAACATGTGCAGCTGGTGTAAAAAGGGTAGGAAAGGATCAGGACAGGCCTCTGGGAAGTCACAAGCTGCTGTAAAGGCTCACTCCCACCACTTGCCTTAAGACTCTACTTTCATGTCCCAGCTTAAACACAGCTCAAGCACTCAGCACTGTTCTCTCTCCCTGCTGCACTTCCGGCTCTTAAGGTCCTGGAAATACATGACAGATGTGTCAGTGCTGCAAGTCAACAAGGATCTCACAAGAACCAGCAGACAAGGTGTAAGCTGAGTCTCTCCGCAAGGAAAGGAGGGAAGAGCAGTTCTTAACTGCACTTGAGGATCTTCATGTCCTTCAGAAGCAAAACAGAAGCTGAAAGAAGAGATGGTGACAAGGAGAAAAAGCAGCTCCACAAACAGCCCTTGCCATGTCCTGGGGCAAAAAAAGAGGGTTATTGCTAATTGTGCAAGTACAGACATAGGCTCATAGCTCTGTCTTGGTCCCAGGGAAAACAACATTGCTTCATATTGACTTTTCTGAATGGCCCTGGGAGTTTGTGTGAATCAATCCTTTTCTTGTGCAAGAATACAAGAAAGCATTTGCTTTCTTCACCAGGAAGTGGAAAAGCAGCACACACAAGGGGAGAAATTTAGTTAGGAATTTGTTTTCTGGCCCTTCCTTTTTCCCCACTCACCTTTCACTGCAGTTTTACTTGGAAATTCCACAATGCTCAAATCCTTTCAAGAAATGGTGCTTTCAGGCTCTTGCACAATTCGCTTTGGAGCTGTTGTATTTATTCTTCACCACTTTCCCACACAGGGGTCACCCTAAATGGCCCCTTTCTTCCTTCAAAGTTTTACACTCTTTCCTCTAGAGACAGGCTGATATCATGGCCTCAACATTTACTCAGCTGGAACGTGAGGTAAAAGTTACAAAAATTCAACTGCTGCTCATCCATGAGCTCATGAGAATGAGCAATGGGGATGGGAAATAACCCTGCTTTCCCACATTCAGCACTTGAGTATTATCTTCCTTGATGCCAAATATGCAGTGGAACAATATCTGAGCTGAGGTGTGTGAGTGCTACACACTTTTATTTTGATAGAGAATAATCTGTTTTCAGGATTTCATGCAAATCCCTCTTTCCTACACCGTATATTTCATTTTAAGACCTTTCTTTGTTGTAGCCCAGCTTATCAAGTAGGAAAATGCAAGTCAGTTACTGTCAGCAAAAAATTCTACTCAGTTACAAGTTTCATAAGCAAGTTTTTTTTTTGTGGTTTTTCCTTCCTTTTTTTATACCTAAAATCTGGTTTGGCTACTCAGACCCTTTAGGCTGGGGAATGCAGGACAGCATACTATACATAGTACTACAGCATTACTAAGACAATGCTGGAATGTGCCCAAAAATATCTGAGCTGACAAATATGTATTAAATATTCCTTCAGAGACAGCAAGAACCTATACATCTGTTAACTAAGGCAGTACAAACGGGAAAAGCAGAGACACGGAAAACAAATATTTAGAGCAGTAAAATCATACAGCTCAGTGCCTGCCACCTCCTGCAAATCCTGTGACAGAGCTCTTGGAAAGCCGGACAGCGCAACAGCAATCATTAAAACACAGTCCTGAGCAAGCCTCCTGCTGGGTAAAGGAATTGAAGTTCACAAAGACGACCTCGTCCTTTCCCAACTCAGGTGGCAGCAGCAGTACAAGCACTGCATATTTGGCCTCTCTGCATTAATTTATTTTTGCTTTGTTGTCCATAAGCTTTCTCTGTACTCAAAACCCTAAGTAGTAATGCACAGAATTCCACGATGCTGTCAAAAGGGAGGCAGTGGCATGAGGAAAAAAGCTGGCTCAAGAAAACCTTAAGATATTCTTTTTGTCTTTTTTTTTTTTTTTTTTTTGCATAAAAAGCAGAGTTCCTGACCATCTGTATCAAAGGGCAGATGGAAACAGCAGCATTTAACAGAGAAATAGCCCAGTTTCTACATGCTGCACCAGGGTCAGGGTAGAAAGGACATAAAGTAAATAAGGAACACAGAAACATCTGGGGTTTGTCTGCTACAGCTTAAAGGGCTTACATCAAGTGACTGGAAGTCTTAATGAAAATTAAATTAATTTGAAAGCTTCTGGAGCACAGAAAGAGAATCTCAGCATGCATCTCCAGAGCTTCCTGCTAGCAGCCAGAACTGTGCTGAAACAAAAGGGAGACAGACTTGGTCCTTCAGCCTCACTGGAAATGAACAAACCAAAACCATTTGGCTTCCAACTCCAGGTGCCCCAGACACAGGGATAACTGTATCTTGACTTCTTCTCTGGCCCTCTTCTCCTTCCTTGTCTGCATCAGCAGCTTTCACAATACTTTTAGCACATAATTGAGGTACAGTGTTTTGAACACTGTACAGCAGTAGTGATCAACCTGTCACTATTAAGACCTAGAATGAATTAGAGGGTTGAGATCCACAGCTTTCCCAGCAAGTGTTCCCATCACATAGACAGCATCTATTTCCTGCTGTGCTGCTTTCTTCTCTGAGATTCACATCATGTAACACACATCCTTCCCAGCTGGCTGTTAGAGGAACAGGCCAAATTCACTATTAGGAGCGTGCTGTCGAGTTTGCCAACACCAACAGTCATGTTCCAGTGCCTGTAAACACTCCTGGTTATGCTTGAATTTATAGAGAAGCAGCCCACATCTTCACTGTGCTGCATCCCTTCAGGCTCTTCACCCAAGGGCCCCTGGACTGCTGTTATTCCAGCAGTGGAATAACAGTGGTCAGTCTCCGTTTTATTAAAACAGGACTTGTTAAAGTAGCTGTATTTGAACTGAAAGAAACACTGTCTCCTCACCATTTGTGAGGACTCTGTGCTGCCACACCTGTCACCTACTGCTGCACCTCTTGTCAGTCCAGGGCAGTAAGGTTATTGGGAAAGAGCCACTCTTGAAGTAGGCAGCACTAACACTTCTACTGAACCCCACTGCTAATCATCTTCCTCTTAACACACTCCTGACTGCAGCATCTTGATACCTGAAGTCCCAGGGAAGCACCCGTGTGAGGACCTGGAATAAAGGCTTTGGGAATGTTACTCTAAAGGAACAACCAGAGAGAAGGAAACCCAGGGAGACTAAAAGAGCTGCCTTGCCTGTGAAGGATCCTTTAGGTAATTGAGCCAACTTTCGGGGATTTTTCTGAGAAACAAGTTGATGTACAATCCCAGCCCAGCAGGAGTCCTGGAATGTGAACTAAAAAGGGATTTATTAACATGAAAGAAAAAGGGAGATTTGAGTAAGCGCTTACTTTCATCCAAAACACAGGCTTTATCCATTCAACTACAACCCTGTACCTACAGCCAATGCTTAGCTCAGGCCTCATGGATATGCTGGCTAATTAAATGGGATCTCCTGATAAATGCAAATATGCCATGACAAAAGAGTTCAATATAAACACAGGAACATCTCAAACCACAGCTTATGGATTATAAACTTAATTTCCCTAGACCCACTAGAAACCCAAAAGCAAGTTCCTATCCCAAAATCATTTACGTTAACACTTGAAGTCAACTAAGATTAAGGATGTTAACTGCTGAACTAGCAGTCACAACAGAAGCACTGACAACCTATCTGTCTCACTGAAAACACATGATGGACTGGAAATTGCTTCCAACAGAGAACATAACAGAGAATAATATTTAGGTCAGACTACAGTTAAGAGCTACTGTCCATAATAGCCAGCTTCCACACAAAATTAAAGCTGAAACTTGCTTCTGAGCCTAAGCAGTTCCATCGGTTGCTCTTTCATGATTCAGCAAGGTAAGGATTAACAGTGACTACTTGCTGCAGAGGGCACGCTCTACATTTTTAAGCTACTGTCACATCAACATCCTCAAAAAGAGGGCCAAAAGCTGGAACTAGTCCTCAGTCCTCTCCTTGTTCCAAGCTCGTGCCTACTCATTTGTGAGACTGCAGTATGAATTCTCATCCTGCAAATATGGTCCTTGTAAAAGAACAGAAGTTTTGGTTTTCTTGGGATTGTAAATTTAGCATCTCTGATCAGCCACAGAGTATCAGTAAATGATGTAAAAGAAACTGAAGCATTTAAAAGATGATTAGTGAACTTGCAATTTTCTTCAGGGTTGACTTAACTCTGTTGTAGCCAAATGTAGACAAAGCAAAGGGATTCTTGCAAGACTTTCAAGACACTGCCAGAAAGTCTCTAACAAGGAGAAGTGCATATGACCACAGCTTTACCTAACACTCAAGAACTACCACTGCAGCATCTCTGCACTCTCTATCAATATACAGCAACATTCATACAATCTGATGTCAGTCGCCTCTTCTGTGTCCCTTGGTGCTTAGTCACTTCTTTTTACTTGAAGTAACAGGAATGTCAAATCCAATACTCTAAGAGCAGCAGAGACCATGAAATGGCTAGAAATAGGCAAGGAACAGCAAAACTACCGCTCAAGGAGGTGGTGGAGTCATGTGATTGCCTAAAGGTTAAACTATCAAGGACAGGAAGTAAAGATCCATGGAGCTGGAATCTCTCAGCATGCTGGATATATCAGATATATAAAGGCTGGAAAGAACATATTTCCTCATTTCTGGGAAACAGAGAATAATTAAGAAGAAAAAAAAAGTACAGGCTTGAATGTCTGTTGAAAGTTCACTGGAGAAACTGGGAACTCTGCCTGCTCCCTGGACTTCTGAGCAATTCTAAACACAATTTGATAGCAGGGTCCTTTATAAGAATGCTATGAACTTAATCTCTGTTTACATAGGACAGCAACTCTGTTCCAAGAGCGAGTGTTGAGGTTGTATTGTGTTAACCCTGGTTGTGGAAAATACTCATGGCATGTGCTTCTCCTCTCTAGCAGTGACAGCCCCAGTGTTTTCACCTTGGGTGGGTCCCCGTCAGGGCACTGAGGGCTACTGTGCTGGCACAGCGTATCTCTGGTTCTGGTTACTTCAGTGCACTGCGGTACCCAGCTAGGGGCTGGCATGTGCACCATCCACACTTAGCACAGGATACACAAACCAGCAGCCAGAGGAGTATAAAGCTCTGGTTGAGAAGGCAGTGCTGGGTTAATGATTGCACTCAATGATTGTAAAGGTCTTTTCCAACCAAAATGATTCCATGATGCCACTGTCCCAGACTTACTGCCTTCTATGAGATTTCTTACATACTTAATATAGGCACATGCATAAACACTCTGTAAATCCCTTGTTCTCAGAAAGCAGACCTGTGCTTGGGGATGTTCAGGTAAGGCGCAAAATGTAAGGCAGTTGGAGGAAGCAGGTATCATTCAGCTGGTTTTCCATTCAAACTAGAGGGCATAAATATTGGCAGGATGAAACTGAGCTGACCATTTTGTTTACAAGTCTTCCCATATCTTTGAGTAACAGCATTTCAATAACTTGAAGCAAGCATCACCAGAGATTCCTAAGGATGCCAACATCCTTCTCTATTTTGGCTTGTTCAGCAGTTGCTAAACTTCTGAATATGAAGGAAACAAGAACAGGATATGAAGATGTATGTACCTGCACACATAACCTCAACTCTACTTCCTTGAGTAACAGCCCAGTCCAGACACAATTCCTGCTCTCACTCTTCCTCTAAGCTTCCTAGAACAGGAGCAGCTGCTGATAGCTAACAGTATGTATTTATACTTCATAACAGAAATAACCCTGCACATGGCACTCATTTGAATCCCTTCATCTTTATGAAATAAACTGTATTAATTTTAACCAACAATAATCCTACAAATCACTTTTATTTCCCACTAAAGTGGGAATAAAAATTCATGTTTCCCCTCAGGCAGAATATTATTCTCCAAACTTGAATTATTTTAGACACCTTTTGTGACATCTACTACTCAATATTTCATATTCAGATGCAAGATTACAAAGTTTTAGTATTCTGGTGAAAAGAACAATGTGATGTTCCATTTTTACAATAATCCTGTCAACTCTTAAGTACCATCCTGCACCTGATGTGGTCCCACTGGCCTTCCTTTAGTACAGGTTGATACCCAGTGAAGAACTTCAGGGTTTATTTTAAATCCAGTCTCAAATGGTAGAAAATAAACTTCAACCTGGGAAATCTGGCAACTGAGAGCTTCACATGCATACGATGAATTGCTGGGAGGTCACTTGTCTGTTCCAGCTAGTTCTGTGTCTTGTTTTCACACATGGCTGGCATAAGCCTGGTGCCCCAGGCAGACTAAAGCTTGCTTTAGGTTGGCTCTAACACCACAGGGAGCAAAGCAGAACAGGTCATGCCTGACTGGGTCCCAAATTTTTCCTCCGAGTTCCATTTCACACTTATGTTCAGTACTTCTGGAAATACACCAAGGAATCTGGTTCAGGGTAAGTACTGCCTGTTCCAACGCAGTTTCTCATCTCAGTGTTTTAAATGGTTTTGAATGCTTGGCACTGCATCCAAAGCAGAAACTCTTAATTCCATTCTAGCCTTATGCGAGTACGAGTCTCATGTGGCTGTGAAGTTTTATCATGACAGTTTTGCTTACAGACTTGGGCACTTGGAATGAGAGAAAAAAAAAAAACACAACCCAACTAGAAAGCAAGTAACAGATAATGGGAAATGTGCTGCATCCGAGATTGTTGCAGGATCACCATTAGAAAAACAGCTTAAAAACATAATTTCTCTTCTACTGCAAGGAAACACATACACCTTCTCTTTTCAGAGAACAAGAAAGTGTCAGTTTCTCAAGAGAAATTAAAGATCATATTGACCCAAACTATCCTTGAAAGTGTATTTGATGGAATACAAATGCTTAGGCTGTTTCTGTAAACCTCTTCAAGCAGATCTGTGGTCTCCCACAGAGATAGATAGGTCAAATAAAGAAAAGAGGGTGGAAAATGGACCTGCATAAAGCTTTGAAAGGTGAATCAACACCAGGAGTTCTCAAATACAATGCTGATTTTTCTAGAGGAGCAGCTCAGGGGCAGACAAGTCAACAGCGTCCATCTCACAAACTCAAAGGGATTCAGATGCCAAGTTCAAAACCAATATTCAAACTTATATGAAGCAATTAGCTATGACAGATGTTCATTTCTGGGTCAAACATACATATACTCCCAAAATTTCACTGTCAGTCTTGGAGTAACTGAATCCATATTCGTCTAGTAGAAAGATGTCTTGGGATGCAGAGAATCTGCTCACAGCTCTTTCCATTCATCCCTTCAACAGACCAACAGTAATGCTAATTTCCATGATTTTATTCCAAGATGTATGATATAAAATGTTCCTCTCAGGAATGCTGCACGTAACTTGTTAAAAAATCTAGAACCAGCACTGTCTTAAAAAGAACTTAGAAATGCTCGCCTGACTTGGGAGCACTTGGATCTTGTAGTACCAAATCAGAGTCTCTCCTGCAGGTACCAGGGAGCCTGGTTCCAAAACACAATTGTGTACATCAGTGTAAGCAAACAAATTCCAGGAGCCATTTCAAGGATCCCCTTCCTAAAGCTGCTCAATAGCAGATGCTTTTACTTAAAAGAAACTGCTATCAAATAATATATGCTTTCCTTAGTCCTTATCTTAAAAGGTCCACAGACAAATAGTTTTGAAGGCAATGATCTCCCAGTATTGAGGTCAATCCAGGCTCTTCCACTGGCTTCTGCAGACCCAGAGCTCCATCTAATATTCACAGCAGCTTCTTAAACGAGTCTCAAGAAATGGTTCCTTTCTACTTCCAGGGATCTTATTTATTTGCTTTTCTTAATATTCTTTTCTGAGGTCCTGAAATTGATTCTCCTTCATGAGCTCTATGCAGTTTCCCATTCATGCATACTCCATCTTACTTGTCAGGCTGAAGCACTCAATATCCAAGGCTTTTGACTGTCACTTCCTGGTCACTCACCCCAGCAATTTACATTGATTTCTCTCATCTTCACTGCCAAGAGCTAAAAACTGCATATTCTAAGAGGAAACTATTCACAGGGATAAATGACTGTAGAATCAGAAAGGATAAAGATGAAAGCCAGCTGGCAAACAGCCATAAGTGGGAGAGACATTCTGCTTCCCAAATACTGCTTTCAAAAGGAAAGAGAAAATTATTAAAGGTATCATTAAATAGATTCACTGCTCTTCAAGGACAGTATCGTTTTTTTAGCTCGAAGAAAAAAAATAACATGAAATACCGTATCAGTCACAAAACCATCAGCTCATTCCATCCCTATTATGGTTCTGAACTGCCTCCCTTCCAAAGGCTATAATTTATTCTTTATTCTATTTAATTTTATTAAGCAGCTTAGAGTTGCACTTAATTGTTCAGGGTTGGGTTGGGTTTTTTTTGGAGTAGAGGTTATAAAAGGACCTGGATGCTAAACTAATCCAATGACATCTTGCTATGATGATGGCTATAGAGGATCCTTGGGAAAATTCACCTACAACAAATCCTGTAGATAGAGAAGCTGCCTTTGAGGCACACAGAAAGAGCAATCACATTAATAGGTGCAATCACAGCCTAGCAAGGAATATCACTGCCTCCTTTGTTGGGGGACAGATGCTTCTCCACCACATTGCTGAGAACTATGCAGTTATGGGAGACACAAGAAAATGTGCGGGAACACAAAGAGACAGTGATTGAGAACAATGATTATCTGACATAAGTCAGATTCGCTCTGGAAGGCCCAGACTCTATAGCTGGAAATGAACAGAATTTAGAGTCTGATTTCGGGCTCTGTAACAAAACTCCATAATAAGAGGAGCATTTCATAGGGAACCCACTCATCCCCTTAGTGCTATATGGTGTAGTATGCACATGCAGTTGTGTGACGGAGGTGCAGCCAAAGGCAGTCACCTTTCTTCATAGTGCCCACATCTAACCAACAAGTATGTAAGTGCAACTCAAATAAGAGAAGGTGACATTGTCATCAGTGGCATTTTACAGAAACCTGGTGAACTGAGAAATGTGAATGTTGATATGGCAAAGTATAAATAGCAAGCAGAGCTCTAACTGCATACTTCAAGTATTAGCAAATGCTGAGAAATTCATGCTTATCCTACTGCATCAAGATTTTGCTTTAGAAATATGGGGAAATATCTAGAAACAAAATGAAATGAGTATGAAGATAGGATGAGAGAGTTGGGGCTGTTCAACCTGGAGAAGAGAAGGCTGCATGGAGACCTCATAGCAGCCT